>VWZW01006244.1:1038209-1071342 GCA_013397115.1 Edolisoma coerulescens
CCTTCCTGTAGGCCACGCCCCCTCGGGTGGACCCTGTCAGCTCATTGGCCCTGCCGCGCTGTCTCGGCCACGCCCCCCGTCCCGGCCACGCCCCCCGTCCCGGCCACGCCCCCCGGTTCTGAGGGGGGCCAGGCGCTCCCCGCCCTCCTGAGGAGGGAATTTGGGAACCCCCCGGCCTTCCCCGGCTTCCCCGGCCATGGAGCGAGCGAAGGGAACAGCCCAAAGCGCTCCCACGTCCCGCGAGTTGGTTGTGGGCGCCGTCGGGGGCTGCCCAGCCCAGCTGTCTCTGTCCTGGTTGCTCCCCATTTAATTGCAGAATTAATCAGGCTGGAGAAGACCTCCGAGGTCAGCGAGTCCAACCTGTGACCGAACAACAGCACGTCAACTCGGCCATGGCACTACGTGCCACGTCCAGTCATTCCCTAAACACCTCCATTCCTGCCCCTGCCGAGCCTAAAATCCCCTGGAAGCTGCAAACAAAGGGTACAGAGCCATTCTCCGCCTCTCGGTCAGGGTGGAAAACTGACTCCAAAGGTTTCTCTTTTCCACTCTTATTTCCGCAGGTCTCACCGGCTGCCTTCCATCCTCTTTTAACACCCTTGGACAAACTGTCAGTGGCTCCGGATTGGAGTAAATGACAGTGTTTGCCAGTGGGAATTCCTGCTAAGCATTGCACCTGAACAAAATCACGGAATCATGGAATGGCTTGGGTTGGAAGGGACCTTTAAAGGTCATTTCTTCCAACTCCCCTGCAAGGAGCAGGCATGTGTTCAATCCATCAGGTTGCTCAGAGCCTCAGCCCAACCTGTCCTTGATTGTTTCCAGGGATGGGGAATCCCTGTGTTAAACCCCCCTGTTAAAACCATGGAGCCGGAGCGCTGGTTGCCTCCCTCTGGAACGTTCCCTGGCGCTCTGGGAAGCGGAGTCTGAGGGGCCCGCATGGCCCCGGGTTTGGCTGCGGCTCGTTCTGCTGGAATTCATCCCGCAGTCCAAGGAATAGCCCCGAGTCACCCCTGTCATTTGCGATTCCCCTTCTCCAGCGGCTGCAATCCGCTTTGAGGCCATCCTGCCCCTTCCCGCTGCCAACACCGGCACATGAGCGGCTCTCCGGGCAGGGGGAGTCGCCTGGCCCCGAATGACCCCGGCTAAAATCTCCAGCACAGGCAGCACCAGCACAAACCCACCGATCCTAAAAGCCTGAGTGAAGGGACTCATGTTCCAGGATCTGGAAACGTGCTGTGAGTTCATCCAGCTGGCCCTGGGCAGGGCTGGGCTCTCCCCTTGTGTCCCGGCAGTGATAACCTTATCACACATCCCCTTGTCCCGGCGGCAGATCAGCTCCCAGCAGTGCTGAGAGATGGGGGGTGTTCACCCTGGAATTCAGGGCTGGCCCTGCAGGTGGAGAGAGAAAAGATGTGGACAGAGGTGACTCGAGGTGACCTTGGCACGTGGATGTGCTCTGCCCGCCTGCTGGCACGGGTTGTTGTAGATGCTGAAACCTGGGTTGCAGAAAGATTTTCCAGCTTTCTGCCTTTGTCTGTGAGAAAGTCTTTACTTTCTCACAGACACTGGCTGATGACAGTTAGAAGTTTCTGTAAATTACTCCCTTTATCTTGCAGGTGCAAGATTGTTGTGATACTGACCAGAAAAATATTTTGAAAGGGGTACTGTAAGATCTAACCATTCTAAGGAAGTGAATGGTCAGGGACCAATGGCCTTGTGCCATTTGAGCAAACTAAAATATAAAAACCAGCTTGTCAATTAAATGAATAATTCCTTTCTCCTTAGACTGGAATCTGTGTTGTTTCTCACCGTTCCTGGTACAACAGCAACAAGTTGTGTGCCAAAAACGGGGCTGAGGAAACCTGACTGGCTCTGAGGCAGCTGAAGGAGCAGAGGGCTGATGCCCAGGGTGGTTCTTTTCTCTCCCTGGAAGTGGGAATGTGCCAGGAGCAGGAGCTGGGTTTGCTTTCTGAAGGAGAAGGGGGAAAGTCACAAATCTGGAAGCAGAGCTGGGCTGGAACTCCAGAGTCCAACAGGCACCATGGGCCTGCGTCTGGGTCCAGACTTGGGTGTTTTTCACCTGTTCCACATCCCTCCTTCACCCACCAAGCTGTGGGGATCATCAGTGGCCATCCCACAGGCTGCCCTTTGCCACCTCCCTGCATTCCCAACCACCACAAGTGTTATATCAAACCCCATGGAGATATTTGAAAGGGCAGCAAGAGAAATAAAAGTGAAAATGGAAAACATTCAGGCAGCATTTCGAGCCTTTATTTGCTTTTCCACTTCCTACCACTTTTATTCCCTTTTCCTCTGGATTTGCTTCTCTTTTATCACGGAGTTATGCAGCCAGTAAAGTCATATTTAAAGATTTCAGTGTCAGAAACTACAGCTCTGCCAGTTTAGTGCCTTAAATCAGCTCAGGGGATGGTTTGAGACAATCCACCGTGTGGCTGAGACCTGCAATACCAGCAGCCCTGGGAAGGTTTGTGCCAGCCCTCAGTGAGTGTGGGCCTGTCTTCACTAAAGTTGGGGGATTCAAGCCCTGCTTGGAGGGACAACACAATTCCCAGAGCTTCCAGGACATGAATTTCTAGTGGAAGGAGTGGAATTCTAGTGGAAGGTGTCCCTGCCTGCGGCAGGGGGTTGGAACGAGGTGATCTTTAAGGTCTCTTTAACCCAAACCATTCTGGGATTCTGAGATTGCTCCTGATGGATCTTCCCCCACCAGCTTTCTAATTTCTAGGGCTGTTATTGGACAGAGAGCATGAGGTGACAAAACACAACATCCTTGGCTAAGCCCCATCCCAAAGGGAAAACTCCCTCCTCAGAACACCTCTCCTCCAGTGAGATGTGTCGGGGTGGCTCAGGACCCCTTCCCACAGCTCAGAAGGTGGTGACAAAGGACAGAAATTCCCTCCCTGTCCCTCAGCACTCCCTGCGTGGTTGCACAGGCTGCCTGCAGCCTCCTCTTCCATCAGCTTTCCACTCTCTGCTCTCCCCCTTCCCGAAGCCCTGGACAGCCCGAGGCTCCCACTTGTGAGGGCTCATCCTTGGCATTTATTTGTCCCTAACTCATCCTCACCAGGGATAACCTCTGCAGCCAGCCCCGCGGGTTAACACTGGCATAATAAACTCATTTTCTCCAGCTTTTTCTCAGGGTGTTAAGCACAAACCCTCATCCACAAACCCACGTGAGCTGCAATTATTCATCCCAAACCCTGTGCATTAAATATCCCCCGAGCTGTGCCCTGGGAGCTCAGCCACAGGCAGCTGGGACACGGGGCTGTGGTAAACCATAGCTGCACTTCTGGGACAATATCCCCCAATCCTGGAGAGGAAAACACGGATTGTGGCTGGCCTGAGCAGTGCAAAATCAGTGATGATAGGGGGGAATTGCAAGGACAACAGGAGGCAGGAATAGAGCAAAGTGGCAGCTGAGTTTGTGCATCCAAGGGGCTGTTCTGGAAGGAGGATGGGAGTCAGGCTTTTCTCTCAGGGAACAAGTGACAGAGGAAACGGCCTAAAGCTGCCCTGCATCAGGTTTAGATTGGATATTAGGGAAAAATTCTTCACTGAAAGAGTGGCCAGGCATTGGAGCATGCTGCCCAGGGAAGTGGTGGGATCACCATCCCTGAAAATGTATAAAAACCATGTGGATGTGGCACCTGGGGACAGGGTTTGGTGGTTGTGGTGCTGGGTTAATGGTTGGACTTGATGAACTTAGAGGGCTTTTCCAGCCTTAAGGACTCTGGGATTCCTGCTGGTGGGACTGAGGGGAAGGTGAAGCTGTTATTGCATTTCCCTGGGAGGAGGGATTAGGAGCCAGTGGGATGCTGTGACTGGAATTCTGTCTGCAGTGAGGAGCAGCCGGTGAAAACGATGGGATGGGTGTTGTGACCCCAGAGAGACCTGGAGAGTCACTGGCAATTTTAGCCTGGCTTTCCAAAGAAATGGGAGGGGTTGCAATTACTCTGCCTGTTCCCAAAATACTGCTGGATGGGGGCTGCTTTTGCCATTCCTCCTTCTAGGAGCTGGGATCAACCCTCAGGGCAGGGACACCTCCCACCAAACCAGGTTGCTCCAAGCCCTCTCCAACCTGGCCTTGGCTCTTCCCTGTCTCTTGGTGGGACCACGTCCTGCTCATGCCATAAAAGTTGTCAACTTAGCTCACCTTCCAGAGAAACAGAAAAAAATGCGTGTTTTTGTCCAGAATTTTTTTCCTGAGGACATTTGGAGAGGGGCTGTGAGTGAACAGTGCCTGTGATTTACCGGGAGGAGCGGAGACCGAGGTGGTTGGAAAGCCAGGCTCTCTCACAAAGTGCTTTCCCATCGTTTGCTCAGCCTGAATCATCAGTTTCTCCCAGATTCCCCAAAGTTCTCTTGCTTTTGAAAGCCCAGGCTTCCCTCAGCAGTTGGAGCTCTGTGCCCGAGGGATCTGCAGGCAGTGATTCATCAGGGAGACAACACATCCCAAACAACGCGAAGGTCAAACGCTTCTTAAGGCAAAACTATTTTGTGATGATTTGTAGCCATATCAGGAAAAACAGAGCTCCTACGTGGCTAAAACAGGCAAATCATAGATGGAGGATGATTTCTTCTCATCACTCAGAGCCCTTCTCAAGAAGCAGCACACGCTTTACATACTGTAACAAAATGTAAGTTTTATTCCATATTATTAGTAATGGATGTGGAATAGCCACAGTTGAGTTGGACTGATGTCCCTTTCCCTTTTGACCAGTGTTTCATATTCTACCTACAGCCCAGATGTAACATTTACACTGAAAAATACTTACAGATTCAACCTCATACTCCAAAAATTTCTAGTACAAATACAGTTAGTACATTAAAATAAAACCAAAACTAACAACCAAAAAAAAAAAACAAACCAAAAAAACAATCCCAGATGCTTTGTAACAGCACAGACTGGTTATGGCCTTGAGTTAAGTTCAAGTATTTCCCAGTGGAATGCAATGCAAGCAAGAAGGTAATCTGGCTTTTGTGGGACATTCCTGGCCCTGAATGGTAAGAAGAGAAATATAAGTGTGGGCACTTTATCTGACCGAGTTTAGCGGGAGAATCAACATTTATGATTAGTTCAGCCACAAAGCTAAACCCGTCTTGTGTGTGGACAAAACTGCTACCTGGAGAAAATGAATAAAAAGAAAAGCAAAGCATTAATTATACCATTGGCATTTCTTCTGTGGCTGATGCTCCACCCTCCAAATGAATTTCCTCGAGCTGCTGGTTGAGTTAGGAATGGTTCTGGTGGGGATTTTGCTTGTGGCTATGAATATTTGCTGCTCTATCCTTTTCCTGCCCCAGCTGACAGGATAAAAGAAGGGACTGTTGCTCCTGCCCCGAAAGGAGTCATTCCTGCAGAGTCATCATTGCATTTGGTCACCTTTGTGGCAGTGACTCAGTGGAGAAACCCAACTTCCTAAAGGGTTTAGAGGTCACAGAGTGGAGGAGGAAGGGGGGAAGTGAGCAAATCAGTATATATATATAAAGAATAATAATAATTTTTTCTATTCCTAGGGCTGTCTGACCCATGCTGGCTGCAGTGTGTGCCCAGATGGGATCTGGGAGAACCGGGATCCCTCCTCCCCAGGCTCAGAGGATCAGCACTGTCCTCCAGGCTGGCTGGGACCTCACAGGCAACTTTGCATCCCTGCCAGGCACCCATGACACCCGAGCATTCCATACACCCTTGTGCCTGAGTCCCTGTCAAACCCTTGCAAAACATGGGAAAGCAGGATCAGCTCCCTTTGGGAAGGGATGTTATGCAGGGAAATACTCCAGGCCTGAGGGATGAGCGGGGCTGGGAGCGGTTACCCCGTGTCCCTGCCCGACGAGGGGGTTATTGATCCCCCCAAGAGTCAGCCCTGGGTCTGGTCCTCGTCAATATTGCAGTTATTGACTCTCCCTGTGGAAAACAGCGTGTGCGTAGGGGATGTGAGGGTGGCACCAGCTGGGGAGAGGCTCCAAACCCTCTGCAGGACCCACGGGTCACTCAGAGCCCCCTTGGCTCACCGTGTGACAATAAAAAGGGGGTTTGAAGGATGACAGGAAGGTCCCCACTGTACAGCCACACATCTGGAGAGAGGAGCACTCCCCAGGCCTGCAGGAGATGGGGTTTTGGGGAGGACCAGAGCGCATGAAGAGGAGAAGGGAGGGAAGGTGGCACAAGGACCAGCACTGCCACACTGCTGGGAAGATGTGGAGTGGCTGGTGTTGGTTCAGAGACACCAGGGAAAACCATGGAAGAAAAGCAGCCCTTGGAGAAAGGTTGATGAGACTGGAGGTGTTCAGCTTAAAGCAGATTTGAGGGTGAAAGCAGTCTCCAAACACCCAAAATATGCAGAGGTTAAAGGCATGAGACTTCTCCATGTCTCCGTGGGGTTGCAGAGAGGGGGTTCATGTCACCCTTTAGGGAGTCATTTGATGGTGGCAAGTTGGCAGGAAGATCCGTGGTCTTTTCCCACCCTCGTGCTCTGAACCTGGAATCTCCTCCCATGGGCACTGCCCCCCTGCATTGCTGGGGCAGCAGGTGCAGCCCTGCTGCACAGACTGGGCTTAATGAGTTCATCAGGTCTCTGTGACCAGGTTTGGGGGGTTTTGGCTTAAAATCTGCCCCCTGCTTTCCCCACGGCAAGGCGATGGCCAAGATTGTTTCCTGGAGCAAGAGCAAGGGAGTCACATTCCTATCCCTGGTGTGGTGACTCAGGGGGGGAGCTGCAGGTCAGCAGGAACTGAGGGGCAGATCTGAGTCACCAGGAAGTGCTCAGGCCATGTCTGGTGCTGAGGGAGGTGTCACTGGTAGGGGCAGGAGAAATCCCAAATCCCGACTCCTGCATGGGACGGTGCCTTCCAGCATCGTGTGGGAAGCACAAGTTTATCCGGGGCCGTGGTGTTGTTGCTCATCAAAAAGGAATCAGAAGAACCCAGGCAGCATCCAGCCATGGTTATCTTCAGAGTTTCCATCCTTCCCTTGGGATCACGACTTTAAATAAACACAGCTTCCCATGGGAGACAGGGCTGGGAATAAAAGAGAAGTCCCACTGATGTAGAGGACAAGCTCATGCCCTGGACAGCTGCAGTGACCAGGGAACAAATTTCCACCCAGAATCACCTCCCTCTCCTCCCCAGCAGCCTGGGCTGTGGCCTTGCAGGCATTTTTGCCAGGTGACAGCAGCCCTGTGAGCACCCAGCCTCTCCTGCTCTGCCCAGCACATCCCCAGCCGGCAGAGAGCACGTTCCCACACATGGGACAAGGACAAACAGCATGGTTGGATGTGTTTGCCTCCCCACCACCGTGGTGGGACCTTTTTGAGCCTTTCCTGCAAAATTCCCAGCAGAAGGGATGGATGGATGTTCCTAGTGACTGCTGCTGTGCTGATCCTCCTCCTGGATGCATTATCCATTTGTGAGGGGAAGATCTCCAGCAGCAAGAGCAAACAGCATTCCAGGCATTTTACCAATGCCTCCAGCAGGACCAGGAGCGAGCCTGGAGGCATTCCCCAGACTGTTACACAAAGCCACAGAGCTGAATATTTGCTGCTGGATACCTCGTGGGATGTTTTTCTGCTTTCCTTTTAATTCTACTTGTTTGCTTCCAGGACTGTTCTCTAATGCATGGCACAGCTCAGCCGAGGTTCCTGGGAGATGGAGGGCATATCCAAATTCTCTGCCTGTTCCCAAGAATGGCCAAAGGGCTGGGCACTCGGGGAACAGGCATCCTCAGGGCTTTTAGGGACTGATCTCAAGGACATGAGAATGATGTCCAGTGAGAAGTCGTGAATATCCCACGGATAAGAAATACTGGCACAGCCTGAGGGAACAGCTTGGCACGGGGACAGCGCTGTGTTCAGGGGGAATTTACTTCTTTTGCAATAGGTTTGATCTTGAAGGCTCTGCCTACTTGGGTTCCCTGTGGTGGTGATGAAACCACCCTGACAAAGCACACTAGGAGCCTTGGAGCTCAGCAGCTTGATTTTAACATGCACCCAAAGAACTGTGAGTGCATGAAAACCACCCTAAAGCCAAGCCCAGCTCAAAAAAACTCCTCATAAACTCAGGAAAAGTTCCCTGCTGCTGTCCTGGTCCTGTCCCCACTGCAGCCAGACCTTCTGCAAAGCTCCCCAGTCAAGTGTGGAAACCCTCCCAGCTCCCCAGGTGGGGCTGGAGGCTAAAAGCCCCAGGACTGCTCCAGGATGAGATCAGCCCCAGTCCTGGAGCAGCTGGGTTTTCCCAGGGGAGGTGGAAGGCTGTGGAAGGAGCAGAGGGTTGATATCACATTTACACCTATCTCGCTATGTCTACGTTCACAGCACGTGCTCGTCCGTGTCTGTATCTATACATGGACACACACACACACCAGAGACACTCTATGCATAGATCTGCCGCCTGCCACTAATTATCAGGGCTTGATTAATCAGAAAAACAAATTTGCCAATAGTGCTTTTCCTCGATTAATCAGAAAAACAAATTTGCCGACGCCGATCGTCCGAACTCTACTAAAATTCAGCAAGTGAAGGCGCCTAAACCCTTTACCCTTTTGTTTTCCTGGTTGCATAAAGGCACTTTCTGATGATGTGAAGCAGCAGTTTGTTAAAAACTCTGTAACTGCAACGATTCCCATCACATCTGTAGCAAGTGCTACACAGGCACCAGTAGGACGCAATGTCACTGCTCGCTCCTGCTCCGGAGAGTTTGGAGCAGATTTGCTTTTTGCTTCAACGCAGAGGAAGAAAAGATGAAACCTTCAGCCCTGGGCTGGTTTTAGGTCTTCCTGTGTGAGGCAGTTGCTGTGTTCCTGCCCCAGACCTGTGGTGCCAGCTCCGGGCTCACAGCATCCAACGAGGCCTTCATTGGCATCTGCCAGCCCCGGCAGGCCATCAGCTGTGAGCTTGCCATGAAGGTCCGTGCAATGTGTCAGTGGTTTTCTTATCAAAGGATCAGAAATTAATTAGATTAAGGGTATTTAGTAATTAAACACTGCCTGGCCTGCAGCACTCGAGCCTTGCTATGAAGGAGGGTGGCTGATCCCTGTCAGCCTGACTTCCCTCCTGAGCCACCAGCAGCTCCTCTTCCCACCACAGCACATTGTCCAGTCTCTGCTGGGGGCTCCGGTGGTGACCCAAGGGCTGGGAGGTGTGGGGGGTTTGCTGTTACTCACTGGAGGTTCCTGTCACTCACTGGAGGTTTCCAGCTGGAGAACACTTTGGAAACAGGGAAGAAATGTCTTTTGTTAACGCACTGGAAGACAGCACTAAATTGGTCCAAAACTCCTTTTACTTTCTTGACTTCCACACAAAAATCGTGCCCTGCGAAACAAACTCGAGATAACACTGAAAACCAGAAACAAACCAAAACAAAACCCCGCTCACGCTGCCCTCTCGCCTTCCTGACAGAGTTATATCCACACAGACGTCTTCCCATCTTTACTGCTGGAGCTGCCTTTCTCCAGGGAGGCCTTGGGTTTAGCACCTTGTTTCTCCTGGGCGGTGTTGGCCCTGTTCTGCTCCACCACGGTGCCCCCCGAGGCGGGGCTGCTGGTCCGAGAGGGCTGCGTGTTGGCCTGGGTGCTGCTGTAGCTCTGGAAGGCGATGTCCAGCTGCTCCTGGGCCACCCGCAGGTGCTTGTGCAGGGTGGACAGATCCGCCGGCAGGTTCTCGTCCGGGCTGGTGCACTGCTGCTCCTGAGCCACGTTGGCCAAGTTCTGCTCGTGGGCCATCAGGCTGTTGGGGATCTTGGTGGACTTCTCGGATTTGACGACCAGGTTGTACTCGGGAGGGCAGGAGATGTTCTTGGGGTAGGCGTAGTTGTAGGGGGGCTGCCGGAAGCTGTTGATTTTCCGGTTGCGGATGGCATCGCGGATGGTCCCGAATCCCAGGTGGAACATCTCGCACATGTTCAGCAGCAGGCACAGGCAGCTCACCACGTACATCACTAGGAGGAAGATGGTCTTCTCCGTGGGCCGGGACACAAAGCAGTCCACGGTGTGGGGACAAGGGACCCTGTTGCAGACGTAATAAGCTTCCACCTCGAAACCGTAGAGCAAATACTGCCCTATCAAAAAGCAAACCTCGAAGGAAGCCCGGGTGAGGAGCTGGAAGACGTAGATTTTCATCAGTCCCTCCTGCTGGATGCGCCTCCTCCCGTCGTGCTTCTGCTGCTCCTTGCACTTGGGCTTGGGCTTGGCTTTCTCGTGCTCGGCCGCGTCGTCGGAGATCATGGGCTCCTCCTCGTCGGCCTCCATGGCGTCCTCCATGTTGCGCACGGCCTGCCAGTTGAGGGCAAACTGCTTCTTCTTCTTGAACCCCTTGAACTTCTCCTCCTCCTCGGCCGAGCGGGCGATCCTGTGGATGGCGTAGCCCAGGTACATGACCGAGGGCGTGGAGATCATGATGATCTGGAAGACCCAGAACCTGACGTGCGACAGCGGCGCGAAGGCATCGTAGCAGACGTTGTCGCAGCCCGGCTGCTTCGTGTTGCAGGTGAACTTGCTCTGCTCATCGGAGTAGATGGACTCGCCCCCCACCGCCGTCAGGACGATGCGGAAGACGATGAGCACGGTGAGCCAGACCTTCCCCACGAAGGTGGAGTGATTGTGAATCTCTTCTAGCAGGCGGGTGAGGAAGCTCCAGCTCATGTTGGTCATAAGGGCTACTCAGTTATAACCTGCAGGGAGAGGGGGAAATAAAACACCAGAGCTGTGAGGTCACATCTCGAGTCAGCAGGAGGACCAGAGCAGTGACCGTCCCCTGTGCTGGGCACTGGTGAGGCCACACTGCCAATCCTGGGGGCAGTTTTGGGCTCCTCATGACAAGAAAGACATTGAGGGGCTGGAGCGTGTCCAGAGAAGGAGCTGGGAAGGGGCTGGAGCCCCAGGAGCAGCTGAGGGAGCTGGAAAAGGGGCTCAGCCTGGAGCAAAGGAGGCTCAGGGGGGCCCTTGTGGCTCTGCACAAGTCCCTGACAGGAGGGGGCAGCCGGGGGGGTCGGGCTCTGCTCCCAGGGAACAGGGACAGGAGGAGAGGGAACGGCCTCAGGCTGGGCCAGGGGAGGTTTCCACTGGATATTAAGGAAAATTTCTCTTGAAAGGGTTGTCAGGGCTGGAGCAGTGGAGGATGCTCCCACATCACAGAGACTTGTCCTGCTGAAACATCTTTCATTAGCAAACCCAGAAAAATGCAAAGAATCAGCGAAAGAATGGGAATATTTATGTTTACAGGCCGATAGCCCTTTTAAGTTCCTCTTGAAACAAAGCAAAACAAAACAAAACTTTAATCAAATACAGACTGTTTCAAAAATAAACCTTGAGAAGCTTTCAAGAGAAAACCATGCATTTATTAGGAGACCTGGACAGCTGGGGAGGAAGAGCTTGTAATAAGCATTTTGTATTTAGCTTAACTTGCAGTGGGGCCTCAGCCCGAGTTCCTTGGGTGACCGCAGGCAGCACTGAAGGCAGGAGGCAATTTCACTGTTTGACTGGCACAGATACTGAGAGATGAGAGCAATAGGGAAAGCACCTGCACCCAAAGAACAGTGAAGGAAGAAGAAAGAGAAGAGAAAGGAGCTGTTTTCCTATGTGGAACGAGTATGAACATCAACCCTAACTCTCCATGCTGGGTGAGCGTGGCTGAGTGGGGGTGAAGATCCAGGGGGTAAAATGATCATAAAATCCCAGAATCCTATAATTTTTGGGCGTTGGAAAGGACCTTAAAGATCATCTTGTTCCATGGGCAGGGACACTTCCCACTAGACCAGGCTGCTCCAAGCCCCATCCAACCTGGCTTGATGATGAGACAAGCTTGGCCCTAACTTGGCTTTGCACCACTGGAGACACAAAATTGTGCTGCAGGGTTTCCGTGCTGGGAGCAGCCACACGGGAGCAGGAAGGGAAACGTGCCCCGCTCTGTTCTCCACATCCAGCCATTCTGGAATGCGATTTTGCTCCCGCTGCTTCCCAGGACAGGAGCCAAGCAGAGCTGGTTTGCTCGGCGCTGGTTTGCTCAGCCTTCGCGCTGCCCCTGTCGAGGGCTCTCGAGAGCAGGCAGATGGAATTTTCTAACCCTGCTATTTCCAGATCAAACAAATCCCCTGCGAACACAAGCCCCCAAGTCTTCACACGCCGGGCCGAGCCTGTGGGAGCGCTCTGCAGATGGTGCTATTCTTGTCCTGGGGCTGGGGAAACTGAGGCAGGGAGGGGAGAAACAGCTGGGTCATAAAGCAGAAGGAGAGGTGGGGAAGTTCTCCTCTCTGCCCTCGACGTACCAGGTGAAGAGCAACAACCCCCAAAGCTCCTGGGACCAGAATCCCCCTCTCCTGCCCCAAAAGTGATGCCTTGCTCAGTACAACTGTGCAGGTCGGACTACAGGATGTGGAAAGTGATGCCCACTGAGATATTCTTTATTTACTGAGGAAATTGGGTTTATTCAGGGGTGAGATGGGGAAGTTCCCTCTTTGAGTGCCTTTTTTTGCTTCCTCACAGTGGGTACACCCTAAGGGGTCTTCAACCCTTCCTCTGCTGTGCTCACATTCAGATATGGGCAAACTGGGGCGTTAAATGATTTGTGGGATTAATCCAGGCACTCGGCCAAGCTCCAGCTGATGGGGGGCTGGGAAGGGAAGACCCTGCTGGGTGTGGGGCATGGTGCATCTGTCTGTGGAGCATCCCGGGTCTGGACGAGGCAGGGTTGGATCCAGCCCCGCCTTAGCTGGCCCCATGCAGGTGTCCAGCCCCCCAGCAGCTCCCATCTGCACCCCAAATTAGCTGCAAGCCCCAAATTGTCCTTAAAAACGCACTTTTAATGTCCTGCAGAGCAGTTCATCAAAATTCAGTGCTCCCCTAAAGGGTTTCTGAAGCCTACACCGAAGATAATTCAACATTTTGCAAGTGTTACTCACGGACACAATTCCCAAAGCTCCACCTCACCTCCCAGGAGCCACTTGCTGCGATAGGGAGGGTCTGACCAAGACTGTGACAGCTTCTGGAATAATTACTCACATTAAAAGCACCCACTGGCTCCTCTGGGAGACACATTTTAGGAAGGAGCACCCAATAAAATGCTCCCCAACCTCCTGAGTCAAGGAAAAGGACAGAAATTGCAAATTAACAGAAGTGACAGGTTGTTGCTTTGAGAAGACCATCCCTGGCTGCCAGCCACCAGCCTGAGCTGTGGGTCCTGCCACTGCCCCTGCAGCTCAGCCCTCTCTGCACATCTGGATCTGCAGGAACATCTGCAGGAAACAGCCCTGAGCTGTTCCTGCGCCCCTGGGACCCCGCTGTGAGGGGTCACACCTTGATGTTGCACCCCTGTGTGTCCACCTGCCCTCCTGGCATCGTATTTGAGAGCAGAAGCCGAAGGAAATGAGGTAAAAACCCCTCCCTACAAATCAGTTTGGTTAAACTTCCAGTGGGTTTTAGGACTCACTGGCTACAAAGACTAAACTGTGGGATTTCAATGCTTTTAATTGCTTGGGTGGGGGTTTAGTGCACCGTGGTGTTTTGGAATCAATTATAAATCAAACAAGCTTCCAAGGAAAGATTTGTTCACAGTGCTGATGAATAGATTGGCACTAGGAAAAGGCTGTGTCTCCTCTCCTCACAATCCCGACCATCCAAGCACAGAACATGGATTTTTTGCAGCTTTCCACCTGCTACAGACCCAATTCCTCTGTGCAGTGTGAAAGTTATGCAGTCTGGGGAGGAAAAAAAAAACCCCGTCTGTGTGGATCTGCAGCAGGCAGATGGATGAGATGAGGTGGTTCATGCAGCTCAGTTGTCTCCCCAAAGAAAGGAGTCCCCATCCCTCTGGCTTTGAAATCCATTCATTCGCTCATCCATCATCACATGCCACCTGCAGAGGTGACACACGGTGCACCAAACACACGCAGGGCACGAGTTTCACCTCAAAACAGCTACAGAGGAGGGAGTGGACTGCTCAGACCACCACCAGCAACACCTGAAGGAGTCAGAACTGTGCGGAGCCAGCACAGGAATGAGCTGTTGGCTCCTCGTTCTCACCGCGGTGACTTCCCAAAACCCGCTGACCCCTCCACACAATCACAGGCACAGCTGTAGGAGCTGGGAAAACTTTAAAACCCGAGTCTAAAATATGCCAAAGAATGAAAAAAAACAATACAAATCCGTGCTAGCTGGATGTCCCTCCGTTCCGCAGGCTTCTCGCACCGCTGCCTGAACTGCGGGGAAAACAACGGGAGAAAAAAAAAAAACCTACTTACAGAGACATGGTGCTTCTCGCGGTGGCTTTCCCCCCTCCACCGACATTCCTGTGCCTCCAGTCCCTCCGCCTGGCCCTAGATAAACCCCCGCCGGCTCGGTCCAGCCGCGCTCCCGTGGTTGGGAAGCGGAGCTCCAGGGAAGTATTTAAGGCGCTGTCAGACCCCGCCTTTGCGGGGCAGCCCCTGCCCGACCCCCGGGGCCGCTCCCCTCCTGCCCTCGCCAAGGCTCGGGAGAAGCCGGGAAGCTGCTCTACAGACACACCAGGCGAGAGAGGGGCATGGGTTTGAAATCCAAACAAGCCGCCGGGTCTGGTTTTAGGAACGCTGCCTGGAATTTTGCTTGTGTCGGTTGGGAGTAAATTAATAGCATCAGCTTGTGGCACTGGTAACAGATTTGTAAGGCTGAGAGCATGACTAATAGGGAACATGTGGAAAACACATTTTGGCAGAAGTTCCTTGGCTGTGGGGGGGGGAATAAAAGAAAGGAGGGAAAGCTCACTAGTGGGAAAAACTGCCCTGAAGCTCCTGCTTTGCTGCACTCCCAGGAAAAGCTGTTCCTGAAAGAGGTGGTTTCCCACTCTCCAAGCTGCTGGAGGGAGCAGGCAGCAGGTGAAGGATGGGGAAGGGGGTTTGAGCACCACCAGAGACTTTCTGGCTTCTTTGCAGCTGCAAGAAGGAATTGGTAGGATGGGAATGCACACGAAGCTTAAGGCAAGTGGTTCTCAAGAAGAAAACCTCCACCCTGATGGTCCAAGGGTCACCTGCTCCATCCACGGGGAGCTTTGGCATTGCCAGTCCAGCAGCATCAGGGCTCTGGGTGTCTGCTGAGGTGGAAATGGAGAGTCAGGGCAGGAAGTCCACCCAAGGGCCAGCGAGGAGGAGAAGGAAGCAACAGCAGCAGCCAGGTCATGGAAGGATCAGATCTCTGAGGGCAGAAAGCATGGGAAGAACTGCTTTGGGATTAAGGGGGTTGATGGAAACGGTATGGGTTTTTATCAGGAACTTTCATTCCTGTTCCTGACAAAGCAGGATATTCACCCTGCTGTCACCCCTCTGGTTTCCCAGAGAGCCCGGATGGACGTGGAAGGGCAATTCCTCCTCACTGGAGCTTGTGTGGATGCTCTTGCAAGGAGCAGCATCTGCACTGCACTTTATTGCAGTAAAATTCCTCAAGGTTTTCTGTTATAAACTAATTACTCACTTATCATTACTGATAAGGTCATTCCCTGTTTGGGATTAGTCACCTAAGATAGGCAGTAGAAAAGCCCTATCAGCAAAATGAGGTGTAGGGATGAACACACCTTTACAGGAATATGCCACACCAGGAAAACCAGGGTTTGGGAGGCATTTTGGGGGAATAAACCTCTAAAAAAGTTAAATTATCACAACCCTGGCTTCATGTTTCAA
The DNA here is from genome assembly GCA_013397115.1 of Edolisoma coerulescens. Lineage (NCBI taxonomy): Eukaryota > Metazoa > Chordata > Aves > Passeriformes > Campephagidae > Edolisoma > Edolisoma coerulescens. Next base: position 1,053,867 of record VWZW01006244.1, read on the forward strand.
CCTCAGCACACGGCACGCCGACAGACTGCTCTCTCAAAGGACACTGGGAGGTTCCAGAGGAGAGCACCAGGGCTGGAGATCTCCAAACCCACCCCAGCCTCCCTGGAGATCTCCCACTGAGAGGGTGAGAACTTGCAGCAGGCTGAGGCTGCGTTATCCCTGCTTATTCCTGGGGTAGGGTTTGGCCTCCAGCACGCTGGGGCAGTGACCTCCTTCCCCTCCTTCAGCTCTGGAGACAGCAGTGGGTCACCTCGTGGTCACTCCAGAGGGGCCACTGAATGTCCTTTGGGTGCATTCCCCACAAGCAGGGACCCTCCGGCACACGTCACACCTGCTCCTTCTGAAAGCCACACCCCGTGACATCCACCAGAGCCCAGGAATGGCCACCAAGAGCTCGTTCCCACCCAAGACCTGTGGTGGAAGGCCCACCCGCTGCCGCCGGTGCGGGACGGAGCTGCGGGGAAGTGTTGTTGGTTATTTAAAAATACCCAGCTGAGAACAACTCCCAGCAGCTCGGAGATAAAAGGCAGCTCAGCGTGGTCCCGGTCCCGCAGGTCAGGCAGATTTTCCAGGCTCTTTGCTTTCTAACCATGAAGGTTATTTATACACACAGCACTCGCAGCTGGGCGAAGTTTTTTGGGGCATCTGTGCTCCAGGCAGGCCAGGCAACATCTGCTGCTGCTCCAGCCTCGTGCCCAGCAGCAACAGCCATCACACTGGCAGGGACTGAGGGCTTCCCAGCACCAAACCATCACCCAGGGAAGGAGGCAGAAGGCAGAGCCTAAATGAAAACCCCACCCCTGCAGCGTCCCGTGTCCTCGGTTCAATGGCCAGCAATGAGAAACGGGAATAAAAGAGAGGAGACAGAGGGGAAGGGGTGTGATGGAGCTTTGTATAATTCTGGCTGCTGCTGGGAGTCGCCTCTCCAAGCCACCTCTCCCCCAGGCACCGTTTGTGTTTCAGAGCAGTGATCTATACATATTTATTTAAATGTCCTATTGGAATAAGTAAGTGCTGTCACCAATGCTAATGAGACCTGGTGTAACATCTCCCTGCCACATCAGGGATGAGGAGCGACCAAAATTACCCACTCCGAGCACAAACCTACAAAGCTCTGTGCTGGATTCTGCTGAAAGTCATTTTCTTCTCTGATTTTCCTCTTTTGGATGTTCATTTGGTCAGTTTTTAAACTAAATGCATTGAAGATATGCATCTTTGTGCAAATGATAAGCCTGTTTTTAAACCAAGGCCAACTGTGTTGAGACGAATGTCACAAAACTGAAATAAATTTAAAATGCCAACTTTTTACCTCATTGATTATTGTTGGGTTTGGGCTTTTGAGACGATGGAATTTCCCATCTGAGAAGCAAAAATGTCTGAATACCACAAGTGAGAGCAAAACATGAAGCAGCAGTTTTAGTTCCTATCTTTTCCCTCTTGGATTAACTTCACTGAACTTTTTTCCCTGACTTTTGGATGTGGGATGCAGGACTCATCCTCACCTTTGGTGGCTGTGGGTGCTGTCCACTCTGAAAGGGATTTGTGATGGAAAGCGTGGCAAAGGCACTGCTAGAAAGGAATATTGGGACTTGGAAAAGATTCTTTCCCCTTTTGCATAGACAAAAAATCCATGGAACTCTGTTATTATTCTTATTTGCCAGTAATTTGGTGGCAGTTATGGAGAAAAAGGGATCTGGGGGTTTCCAGCTTGGTCAGTGAGTGACAGAGTCACAAGGGAGGCACGCTGAGGTTTTATCCCCTTTGAGATGGGCTCCAGGGATGGACAGCCCCCTTCCTCAATGTGTCCTCCTTTCCTCCACCCCCTCCTCTGCTTTCAGAGCTGCTGTCCCACGAGCACACAGGTGTGGGAGGATCCATGGGTTTGGAAGAGGGTTTGGGCTCATTTTCAGCCAATTTGGTTCAAGCCAGCGCTGCAAATGTGACATTTCTACTGGCACGGGCCTGGTTGGTAGGACCAGGTAAAGGGAGCACTGTGGAGAATCCCAGAATGGTTTGGGTTGGAAGGGACCTTAAAGATCCTCCAGTTCCACCCCCTGCCATGGGTGGGGACACCTCCCACTGGACCAGGTTCCTTGGACCAGAGGTCCAAGTGTGTGTCCCACAGGGACATCTCTCACCATTTCCTGGTGGGAGAGAGGCCACCAGCTCCCATGGGAGCCTCTTCTTCATGCCTGGAGTCTCCAGAGCTTTCAGCAACCCCAGGCCCCAAGTTGTGTCCCCAAGGACCCAAGTTGTGTCCCCAGGGACCCAAGTTGTGTCATTGCCTCGGTGACGTGGCTGGGCTGGGGCTGGGCCACACCTCCTGTGTGCTTTGGGATGGGCCAGCACCTCCCAGCAAGGATGGGAGCAACACACTGGGATAGAACTTGGGTTTGTGGGTGGAGGGGCCACGCCTGGGGACAGAAACAGCCCGGTTCCTCATGAAACAGAAACCAAACCAACAATGTCATGGGTGACGGGATCAGGGACAAGCGTGGGTGTCCCAGGGAGCCGTTCAGGATCTGGGAAGCAGAGACAGGAGGGAGCAGGTGGGAATGGCCCCGGTGCTGCTCGACTCAGCCACTCCAGCCCAGGGCCTCCAGGCTCCCTTTCAGTCCCACCACACTCCCTGACTTAACACCAAAACCATCCCAGTTGTGCAAACTTCTTCCCTCCTTCTCGCAGAGCTTTGGGCGCTCTCCAAGATTTGGGGCTAATCAGGACTCACATCCTAAAAACTCAGCCAGAACCTTAACTCTCGTAAAAAAACCAATTTACAAGCAGCAGAAAGAGCTGTGCCAGGGCCTGTTGCTAAAATCTCCTTCATCACCAAGCTCTGTGTGCACTTTCCAGGGCAGTGGTGATGACAACCCCAATGCAAACGTGTCATTTGAAGGACAGAAAGACAAGATTTCTACTTAATCATCATCAGATTGATTTTTTTTTTTTATCCTGCATCCAGCTCTGCTTGTTGGATGAACCCAAGAAGGTTTGGATCTGGAAAAGAATTATGTGGTTGGTCTCTGGCTCTTCGCAAGGATGAAACAGAGAAAGTCTGGTCTTACACATTTTTGCAAAGCCCGTGGGGATTTTGGCTGAATAATGTAAGACTGTTTGAAAACGAGGTGAGGGATGTTTTCCTTCATGCACTCTGAAAATGTAAACTCTGGCTCTGAGCTGCCATGACATTTGGACCACAGTTATGCCTCAGTTAGCACAGAAGATAGGTCAGAAAATGGAATTTCTGTGAAGTTTGCACTGGTTTGTGCCTGGAGCAAAAAGCCAGTGCTGTTAGCAGAATAAATAACATTTCTGCTGAAAAACAGGGAAAAGTTTCCTTCAGATATTGCTGCCTGATGACTGCAGAAAGGTAAAATCACTTTGAAAATGACCTACAAACTAATCTGATATGGTTAAATAACAATAAGATTTAAATTCCAAAGTAGAAAAGCCCAGAGGAAATGTTTAAACTCGTGCTGGAGAGCAGAAGCAATTTATTCCTGCCCTTCCCAGCTGAAAATTTCACTGCTATGGACACATTCTTGAGATAAATTTCAATGTTGAGAAAAAAACACATTAATTTTTCTGAGGGGAACCTTTCTGCTGAAGTGTCCGAGGTGGTGAGATGACACAGGGGGGAGGTGGCAAGAAGGGACTCAGGTGGAGCCCCAGGACGTGGCTCAGCAAAGCCCTTTTATAGCATTTTCCCCCCGGCGTCTATTCCTGCTCCAAAGAAAACATCTGCCTCAACAGCCAGAGGTCAAATCGAGCCATTATTCCCTCCTCTATTTGCTTCCCTTTCCTGAAGTAGCTGGAGGAGCAATGGGAATGAAAGGCCATCTCCAACCCCACCCGTTGGGGTCATCCCTAGAGTTAGAGCTGCCCATGTTTCTCCTGAAATCCCATCGTGGCTCCCTGAGCTCTCATAACAGGAAGCAATAAACTTTCCAGTCGGTGTTTGCCAGCCCTGTGAAGCCAAGCCAGGCTTGCCTTGCTCTAGACCTTCCTGAACTTGTACAAAAGAGTGAAAAAAACCCTTGAAACAATTCGATTAAAATCAGAGGAAATCCATCCCCTGGCCAAACGGGCCGTGCAAAAGTTCATGGCTCATCTCCTCCTCCCGCTGTTGTCCACGTGGACATTCCTCCATCCACAGTTCACCCCGCAGCCTTAATGCAGGTGGGGGCAGAGGAAACGGGTCAGGGTGTATGGGAAAGGTTAGGGAATGCTGGAAACAAAAGGCAAACGGACACATTTTTGGCTGCTCCAGAAAGGTGTGGGTTTGGTGGTTTTTTCCCCTAACACCTGTGGATGGGCAGAGATGGAGTGTTAGGAGGGAGCTTGGAAGAGCCCCAGGAAAAGGGGTCAGGAGAGGTTGGAAGCTCAGCCACGGCTTCTGAGCTCCATTCAAGAGCTGCTGGGTGAGGTCCCTGGCTGGTGCCAAGTGGATGAAAGGAACATTTTCCCCAATTTTTCAGCTGCACAAAAACCACATTCCCAGTGTCAGGGCGGGAAGAGGGAAGGTGATGGGAGCAGCAACACCACAGACACATCTTGAGGGTAAAGACAGCAACCCCCAAAGTGGAGGTGGAGCAGCCCTGTCCTTGGGATCCACACAAGCAAAGTACAAGATGTGGACCTGTTGGAGCAGGTCCAGAGAAGGCCACAGGGATGTTCCAGGGGCTGGAGCCCCTCTGCTCTGGAGCCAGGCTGGGAGAGCTGGGAATGTTCACCTGGACAAGAGAAGGCTCCAGGGAGAGCTCAGAGCCCCTTCCAGGGCCTAAAGGAGCTCCAGGAGAGCTGGAGAGGGCCTAGGGACAAGGGATGGAGGGACAGGACACAGGGAATGGCTTCCCACTGCCAGAGGGCAGGGCTGGATGGGATATTGGGAAGGAATTCTTCCCTCTGAGGGTGGGGAGGCACAGGGTGCCCAGAGAAGCTGTGGCTGCCCCTGGATCCCTGGAAGTGTCCAAGGCCAGGTTGGATGGGGCTTGGAGCAGCCTGGGACAGTGGAAGGTGTCCCTGCCCAGGGCAGGGGGTGGAATGGAATGAGCTTTAAGGTCCCTCCCAACCCAAACCATTCCATGATTCCACGGTTCTATGAAAGCAGGACATGCTCAACACCTCCTCCAGCGTTCCTCACCAATCTCCTCTTGCAAACCCCTGCAGTACTCGTAGGTTTTTGTGTGTGTGGAAAATGCTTTGCAATGTCACAGTCAGGCTGCTGACCCTGAGAGTTTGACTCTATTTTTTTTTTTTTCCCAGCAGTTCCAGTGGAAAAAATGATGGTGTCATTTCTGTCATCACACACCTCACCTGTGTCAGACATGGGGACAGCCACTGCAACAGATGGGGACAACCTGCTCACACCCAGCCAGGACAGCCATGAGAAATGGGCCAAAGGTATTTTATGTTTTTATCTTCTCTCAGATAACAAACGACAGGACAAGAATAAATGGCTTCAAGTTGCACCAGGGAAGGTTTAGATTGTGTATCAGGGAAAAATTCTTCACAGAAAGAGTTGTAAAACACTGGAACAGACTGCCCAGGGCAGTGGTGGAATCACCATCACTGGAAGTGTTCCAAAACTGTGTGGATGTGGCACCTGGGGACATGGTTTAGGGGTGGCTATGATGGTGCTGGGTTGACTGGTAATGATCTTAAACAATTCTATGATTCTAATTTTTTACAAACCCAAAAAGATCTGTAATTTGCCAACCAAAGTTGATATTAGAGAAACCTCTCAATCCGAACAAGGCCATAAATTGCTCCAGGAACAGGACCCACAGGACCCAGCCCAGGTATCTGCATCAAGTCCATGCTCTGCCTGGTTCTCAGGATGTTCCCTCGTACTGCCCTGGCCATACCCCAGGACCACTGGGGACGGCCTGTCCTACACCACCCTTGGGGCAGAGCTCATCTGTTACTCTTTAAACAACCTTAACAACTCTAATGTGGCTAAAGACCACGTGTGGGTCATTTGGAAGAGCTGCTGTGCTTGGGAGCAGCTTCAAGGTCCTGCTTTGGTGTGGCACCTTCTCAGGGTCCTGAGTCACATTCTGCACTCTGCTCTGCCAGGAATGCAATCACAGAATCCCAGAATGGACTGGGTTGGAAGGAACCTTAAATTCCATCTCATTCCAATCACCTTCCAGTATCCCAGGTGGCTCCAAGCCCTGTCCAACCTGGCCTTGGACACTTCCAGGGATCCAGGGGCAGCCACAGCTTCTCTGGGCACCCTGTGCCAGGGCCTCCCCACCCTCAGAGGGAAGAATTTATTCCTAATATCTCATCTAAAGCTACTCTCTATCAATTTAAAGCCATTCCCTCTTGTCCTGTCCCTCCATCCCTTGTCCCAAGTCCCCCTCCAGCTCTCTTGGAGCCTCTTTAGTCACAAGAAAGGGCTCCAAGGTCACCTTGAAGCCTTCTCTTCTCCAGGCTGAACAATCCCAATTCTCTCAGCCTTTCCCCGTAGAAGAGGTGCTCCATCCCTCTGGTCTCCCAAGCCCATCACCCAGCACAAGGGTTCTGCTTGCAGGAGCTGAGGTGAAGCTCAGGCAGCAGAACTTGTGAGATAAGACAAAATTTTATCTGAACCGTAGTATTTGAAACCTTTCTGCAGATTCCAGCACTCATTGCTGGGATATCTATTTTATCTATTTCCCAATCTTTTGGCTTTGGAGAAGCCTCTGACTTGCCAGGTCAGACAGAGCTGTAAGAGTGAGACTGCTCCATGATCCAAGTGTTGTGCAAACGGGAACAAGGGCTGGGACCTGCTGTCAAACCCTTCTCTCCACCATATAAACCCATCTCCCTGCCCTCCCCAAAGAAATCTGCTGCAGACTTGCCACCCCAATTCACCAAAATGTCCTCCTGAGCTCAGCCCTGGACACCAGATTTTCTTCATGGCAATGAAATCTTTATGGTAAAGAAATCAAATATCAGCTTTAAAAGGGTCTTGAAGACAACAAGAAGTTTCCCAGAGAGGTTGTGCCCTCCCCATCCCTGAAGCTGTTCCAGACCAGGCTGGACGGGGTTTGGAGCAGCCTGGGATAGTGGAAGGTGTCCCTGCCCATGGCAGGGGGGTGGAATGAGATGATCTTTAAGGTCCCTTCCAACCCAAACCATTCTGGGATTCTGTGAAGACAAGAAGGAAAATGCCAAAGCAAAAGTCCCAGACACTTAGATGTGACTTTGTAGCCCATTTCCCCATTACTAATTGGACCTAAACAGGGTTAAAAGGGAAGACAGAGACTCGAGCGTGAAAAATAAGGCAGCAAATGGCTTGGACGTGCTCTTTCCAACTGTTCTTAGATAACAGACAAAACAGAAAACAAGGAAAAAAGGAAACATTATTTCCACAAGTGCTTTCCTACCCTTCTGGCCGGGTTCCCAGCACGACCAGGCAGAAGTAGGGGCAGGTTCCTACTCTGCTCACCGAGATATTTCATTACACCGATATCACCAGCAAATATTTAAATAACCCCTTAGGTAATTACACACAGACTTAATTACACGGCCGGGTTTACATGCAGAGAAGAGGAGAATGAGAGAGAAACATCCAGAGGAGAGCCCAGGGCTGGGCGAGCAGCACGGTACCTTCCCGGAGCTGCGGGAGGGAGCATCGGCGAGGGCTGACGGTCCTGATCCGAGGAGGGTCTGATCCGAAGGGAGCACGGGGTGGGAAAGGGACGGGAACCTTCCTGGCCGTGTTTACGTAGGTGGCCCCCACCCGCTGACGCCGCAGAGGTCAGCGGCTCCTGCCTCACATCTGGACAGCTCCGGGTCCCCCGTGCCAAGAAGGGACAGCACGTGTCTGTCCATGCCCAAAGCTCGCAGGACTGGAGGGGTGTTGGATCAGGGTCCCTCTGTCCCCTCTGGAGTGGGATAGTGGCATGGAGAAGGTGTCCCCTGGCTGGCATCCAGGTGGGAATGGAGCCAGTGCCAGCTGGCCCTGGGCCACGCTGCTGCTCGAAGCAAAGGCTGACGGAGATCTGCAGTGCTGGAGTCCTTTGGGCATCCAGCGGGGCTCGGGCAGCGCCTTCTCCACCACACTGGGCATGAGCCCACACCTGCCTGTCTGCCAGGCTGTCCAATCCCTACACCACAGCACCAAACCCTGCCCTGGCACTGCCAACCCTACACCAGCAGCACCAAAACCTACACTGGCACCACTAAACCTATACCAGTGCCACCAAACCCTACACCAGCACCACAAAAATCTACCCTACACCACCAAACCTTCACTGGCACCACCAACACTACACCAGCACCACCAAACCCTGTACCGGCACCACCAAACCCTACACCACACCACCAAACCTACACCAGCAATTCCAAATCTATACCAGCATCCCCAAAACTATGCCAGCATCCCCAAACCCTACACTAGCACCACCAAACCCTACACCAGCATCCCTAAACCCTACACCAGCACCATGAAAAACTACCCAACACCCCCAAACCTACACCAAACCCCACACTGGCAGTACCAAACCCTACACCACACCACCAAAACCTACACCAGCATCCCCAAACCCTACACCATACCACCAATCCATACCCCACCTTCACCAAACCCTAGAGCATCCCCTAAAGCCATGGTGTGCCCAGGTTGGGACCGTGATCCCAAGGGTTTGCCACGATCCCATCCAGCTCCAGGCCAAGGCAGATGCTCCCAACCTTGCTCCCTGCCGTCTCTTACCAAAGGATGGACCAAACTGGTTCCTGCTACCCAGTTGCCTTCATCTCACACTGTGCCAGGGTAAAAGGAGCCAGGAGATCTGGGCTGCAGCCAGGTGTCCTCAGGGGACCATTATGGGATGGCACCTTCCTCCCTCCCCAGATGGGATCCATTGCATGGCCCCACTGCAGGAACACATAATCCCTTCCAGCCTCAATCTTTAATGAGCACATGGGGCTGTGCAGGTCATGGAATCACAGAACCCCAGAATTGCTGGGCTTGGAAGGGACCTCTGGAGATCACCCAGTCCAACCCCCCTGACAAGGCAGGGTCACCTGAAGCAGGTGACACAGGAACTCATCCAGGTGTGTTTGGGATGTCTCCAGAGATGGAGACTCCATACCCTCCCTGGGCAGCTGTTCCAGAGCTCTGCCACCCCCCACGGGAACAAGTTCTTCCCTCATGTTGAGGTGGAACTCGTTGTGTTCCAGTTTATGGCCATTGCTCCTCATCCCGTCCTGGGCACCCCTGGAGAGGTCACTGGTCCTGGGGGGACAGCCCCACTCGCTGCCCCTCGGGCAGCCACAGCAGGTTGTGCTCCACATGAGCACACACTCTGCTCCCCAACAGGTTGCTCCAGGGAATGAGCAGCAATAAAAAGCTGGAGAGGAGAAAGGATAATATGGAATCCAGCTGTGAAAACAAAGATTAAATCCCTCTGAGCCTACGACCTCCCTTGGCCGACGCGCGGGAAAAAATGCGCCAACATCAATTCCTCTCCCCATGTCCATCCAACTGGGAACTTTTCATGAATGAGCACGTTGAGGCGGAAGGGGAAGGCAGGAAGATGGAGGAGGAGGAGGTGGACAGCCCTTCCATGCCTGACTCACAGGGAAAACTCTGCAGCTCATGGCCATGGGCCTGAGCCAACAACGCTCCAGTGCTCGGGGCTGATCCACAACCTGAGACGAGGGGGCAGCGAGATGAGGTTTCTTTGTTTTCAGGTTGCTCCTGAATGCAGAGATCTTCCCAAGGCCCGTGGGTGCAGGTTTAGCTCAGGTGAGCATTGCCCTCACACCAAACCTTCCACCATCCCTGGAATGTGGGGGGCTCCTGCTGGCAGGGCAGGTTCCCCTGGTGAATTTGGCTGGTTCCCAGGCAGGGATGCCTGAAGCTCCACTGCAAGGCTGGGGACAGGACACAGAGGATGTTGCAGTCATGGTTTAATTCACAATAATACTGAAATCTCCCCATGCTGTGCAGCGAGCCCCTTCCCAGGCTCCCAGTCTGGTGCTCACATTTCTTCCACGCTTTCCGCCAGCCCAGGGCCGGGTCAGCCTCCTCTGCTAAGTTTAAAGAGGCAAACAGCATGGAAAATGCTGTGGAAAGAGGGTATTTAAGGAAAAAAAACCTGATTCTCCTTCACTTAGTGATAAATAGTCCTTAAAAATGCCACTCCAGGGTCTCTGACCTCCAGGCAGCTTTTGGGACATCTCTCAGTTTGTTGCTGCTCAGCTGAGGTCCATCCTCTTTGCTGGGGTGGTCACTGGCTGGGCACCCAGCCCACCACATTTCAGTATTCCAAGAAACCCCTTGAGAATTTTCTGGAGTGAAAAGCTGCAATCAGTGACTCTTGCCATTACCAGAGGCTGAGGAAAGAAGATGAAGTGGTGGGAGGCTCTTCTTGAAAATTCACTCTTTCCATCTCTGGTTCTTTCCCTCCCTTCCTCTCCAAGCCACCCTCCCTTCAGCCTCCAGACAGAAATTATTAAGAAACCACAACACCATCTGTGTTTCTGAGAAACTTGAAGAAGAAACAACTTAAGGGACATGAACCAAACCCCAAATCATGTTCTGCTGGGGGGCTGGAGCCAGAGGAGCAGTCCCACACTGGACTGGTGGCACCTGACTTGCTGAGCTGTGATAAACACAGAGCCTCTGAGCTTCCTTGTGTCATTTAAAAGCAGATCTGCATCCACTGTCATCTCTTTTCCCCGCTGCTTTTTTGGTCCCTACTGACCTCAAAGCCTTGGAGCCTCCACTTGAATCCTCTGGAGCTCATGTCAGTGCTGCTCGGCCAACTCTGTGCTGTCTCCAGTGTGACTCCAGGCAGAAGTGAGCAGGAGATCCCTATTTCATGCCCTTTATTCCCCATTCCACCCCTGGCTCACACAGGGAATCAGCTCCAGCAGTGGAGTGCTTGCTCAGCATGTGCGAGGGAATGGGACTGGTGCCTGCATTCTCCTTTTGGGAACCAGATGATCTTTAAGGTCCCTTCCAACCCAAGCCATTCTAGGATTCTGTGATTTCTCCCTCTCCCAAAGACAAGGGAAGTACTGTTTTTGTCTTCTCTTGAGCAGTCAGAGTCCTGCAAACCGGGATCACCAGCACCAGACACAGCCCTGGGATGGAGGGTGGCTGAGATATGGTGAGGGAAGGGACTTGCCTGGTGGGGGACAACATCCAAAGCAAGCCCAGGATATCCCACAGAGGGCCCAGGACTTCCCACAGAGAGTCCCTCCCATGGCATTGCCACCCTGTCCCATGTGGGACCTGATCCCAACCAGCTCCATCGTTGCCTCCTGTGTGGATGTGCCTCTTCTGCTGTGACAAAATGTCATCGTCCTGCCATGACCCCAGACCCTGCTTTGTGTCCATCCCCACTGTTTTTACTTGTGCTGCTGGCCCCAAAAGTGAGCAGGCCTTCTCCTGGCACACCTGACACCACATCCCAGCACCCTCAGGAGAGCAGGTCCAGACCTGGGCAGCTTTTGTCCTGCTGCTGCCCATTCAGAGCTCCTCACTCCACCCCTTCCAAAAACCCTGCTGACCAAGTGGGATTTCTCCTTTGGCCGAAGCCCTTCTTTTCTGCTCTCCCTTTAATTGCCAAGAATTTCCAAAACCTGGTGGAAAATTAGAGAACCAGCAAAACCTGCCCTGCCTTGGAGCGCGGCGCTTTCGTTTCCTGCCAGCCATCCTCTGTCAGGCACTGAGAGCAAAATATTTCGGGCCTTTCCAGGCACTAAATCACCCCGTTGGGCTCGTAACAGGGGCAGCTGAACTACACCTAGTTCCACCTATTGAAATGAGGGCAGCAGCCTCCATCCCACAGGAACTGACCCCTCTGCTGCCGCTGGAAGTGCCGATGACATCCATTTCCAGAGGTGTTTGTGGAGCTTGGAGCCAGAGCAGAGCCAGGGGTGGAGGGCTGCAAGCTCAGGGGAATGGAGGTGGGATGTGGGATGTTCAACCCAACGGAGAAGCCAAAAGGTGCTTGGAGGGGGAATTGTGGCCTTGCTGAATTAGCCCTACCAGACTAATCATGGAGGGTTGTTAAGGTTGGAAATGAGCTTTAAGATCATCAAGTCCAAACACTGACCCAGCACTGCTGTGTTCACCTCAAACCATGCCCCAAGTGCCACATCAACGTGTTTCTGAACACTTCTAGGGATGGTGACTCCACCACTGCCCTGGGCAGCCCCTTCCAATGCCTGACTACCCTTTCAGGGAAGAAATTTTCCCTGATATCCAATCTGCACCTTACCTGGTGCAACTTGAGGCCGTTCCCTCTCCTCCTGTCCCCGTTCCCTGGGAGCAGAGCCCAACCTGGCTGCCCCCTCCTGTCAGGGAGTTGTGCAGAGCCACAAGGTCCCCCCTGAGCCTCCTTTTCTCCAGGCTGAGCCCCTTTCCCAGCTCCCTCAGCCACTCCTGGTGCTCCAGACCCTTCCCCAGCTCTGTTCCCTTCCCTGGACTCACTCCAGCCTCTCATGTCCTTCTTATCATGAGGGGCCCAAACATGGACACAGAATTCGAGGTGTCCCAGCAGTGCCAGCACAGGGGGACAATCCCTGCCCTGGATCAAGCCAGGTGCCAGCTGGTTGGTCAGAATGCTCTGCACATCAGCACCTATTCCAGCCACAGAACCAGAGAACATCCAGATTGGAAAGGATTTACAAGGACCATCAAGTCCAACTCTCTCCAGTCACCACTGAAGTTCTACATTCAAAAACACCTGACGTGGTCACTGGGCTTTGTAGGACCAAGAAATGGGGTCACCATGGAGGTTGCCATGGAGGTCACCAGGAGGTCACCATGGAGGTCACCATGGGCTCCTCCTGCAGTTCAAAGTCTGCCCAGCACAGAAGTCCACACACGCACTCAGCCCCACCTGCCCCATCCTGGCCAGCTCCCCCACCAGATCTCCCTGCCCAGATTTCTGTCCAGCTCCCCCTTTTGGAATTTTGGGTGCTGTCACCTGCAATTGGGGAATGACCAATTTTACCCTGCCTGTCCATACAATATCCCCATTAAGCCAGGGAAAAGAAGGGGATTTGGGAATATTCAGCCTCTCTGCCATGCAGTGGAAGGGGCTGGGTGAAATCTGCTTCCCTGGGCAGATCTGTTTTTGAAAAGCAATTACTGGCAGGGAAGACCAAATCCTGCATTCCTCAGCGAAGGAATCCGGATGATGTCACCTCCTGCCCGTGGCAGGAGCATTCCTGCCCGCGTCTCTCCCTCCAGGCAGCCCCTGCCTTTCCTCCAAATATTTGTTTTGGCTGGTTTTTTGGAAGCTTCCCATTACAAGGAATAACAGCAGGATGGACTCTCCTACTGTAAGGTTTGTCCCTGACCAGCACGTTCGCAGGGCCATGGGTTAATAGAGGCTCACATGTGTCAGCCAAAATTTTACTGCCAGTAGCAGAAGTGGGGGATTTGTTGGTTTTGTGGGGATTTTTTTCTCTTTTAGAATCTGTGTGGTTCAGTGCAGGGTGAGAGCTATCAGAAATCTCTTAAAATAGAAGGTTCTCTGCTTCACTAAACCACTTTGAACCAAATTCCTTAAATTTTCTTGTATGTGTGACTAGACTAGAGGCACGTAGATGTGCTTGTAATGCTGTGCCTCTCTCTCCCTCCCTTCCCACTAGGATACATCCAGCAGGACACATCTACTGAGGTGCCTGATGCCAGCCAGGACCTTTCCTAAACAACTGGACTGGAATAAAGTGCCCTTTTCCCTGGCAGGGGAGTCCCAGTAGATGTTTCTGGGAGAAGGGTTGCAGGGGTATGGAGCAGCTGTGGGGTGATGTGGAGGCAGGACCGTGTGCCACAAATTCCTCAAAAGGTTAAAATCTCTGTGGCCTCTTTCAAGAACTGGTTTTAAGGCACTTGGGTGGGATTTCATTGCCTAAACTTGGGTGATCCAACCTCGTTGGAGCTGAGTTCAACAGCTTCCCTGTGAGGGTGGGGAGGCCCTGGCACAAGGTGCCCAGAGAAGCTGGGACTGCCCCTGGATCCCTGGAAATGTCCAAGCCCAGGCTGGACGGGGCTTGGAGCAGCCTGGGATAGTGGAAGGTGTCCCTGCCCATGGCAGGGGTTTGGAACAACAAGGCCCCTTCCAACCCAAACCATTCTGGGATTCTGTGACCTGCCCAACATCCAAGGACTGCTCTGGGACTCGTCTCAGTTTCCAGCTCTCCCCTCCACTCCTCTAAATTTCACCACCTGCTCTCAGGAACCAGGAGACCCGAAGCACACCCTGCCCAAGATGTGTTATCCCCCTGCAACTCCCTCCTGCTGTTTTACATTTTAAACTGCCCTTAAGAGTTCCCATCCCACACCAAGGTGCTGCTCCCACCCCATGGATCTCCCACTTCTCCTTAGCACCTGTGATGCTGGAGAAGGGAAGGTGGACACAGCTGGAGGGATCAGGAGCCGATTGTAAGATGAATAAATTCCTTCCCTGTGCTCCAAGATGACCCAGTGCTGGCACCTGGAAAAGTTTCCTACTCTCAGACTAATTCTGTGGGACTAATGGGAGAGGGATAATCCAGTGGAAGATGAGGAGCAGGAGGGTGTTTTTTGTGAGATGCTCGTGAGGTTCAGTCACTCCAAATCCCACAGATGACAATGGGATCTCACCAAGTCCCTGATTTCACTAAAACCTGAGCTGGGACACTGAGATCCTACAAAGACATGGGGAGAGGAGCGATGGGATGGAAGCGAGCTGCGTTTCCAACGCCAGCACAAGGTATTGCCCCACATCTGAGTGTGGTTTGGGTTATTAAAAAAACACATTTAAGCAACTGCTTGTTTTCCCAAGCTGAAGCCTCTTGCATCTGCTGATCATCTTGTTCTGTCGGGCTGTGAGCAGGGACAGGAGCCCGAGGCACCACGATCTGTCCCTCTCAGTGCCAGATGTGACCTTCACTGGCAAAATGGCTACACCTGGATGGATCCCACCCCGCTGACGGGTGAAATCATCTCTCTCCTTCCCCATGGGGACTGCAGGCAGCAGCAGCCCCTCGGAGCCAAGCAGGAGCCAGGCATTTTGCAGCCCCAACCCTAAATCAACCCCTCTGCAATTAGCACAGGACTTTCATCAGGGCTCTGTTGTTTTTCAGCTCCGGCGATAAAAGGCTTCAGCGAACATTTCAAACCGTGCATAAACTCCAGCCTGCCAACATAAACACCATAAAAACACTCCCTGTAAATCAGAGCTCGCCCTCGCTAGAACTATTCAAATTCTCCGGAATGGCTAAAAAAAGTGCCGCGGGCTGCCAGGAGGCTCTGCAGGGATCCGGGAGGCAGGGAGACAAGCAGGGCGAGAGCTTGCGAGAAAGCAGCTGCCCAGAGCAGAGCTCCCTCCTCATCCTCCCACCTCGGGATCTCCGGGAGAGCTCCGCTCATGGAGGAATAAATAAAGGAGCTCCACGCCCACACGTGTCCCGGCCAGCACACGAAACCTCGCATGTGTTTGCCCTTAGACATGGAATTTCTTGCAGGGAGCTGCTCCTCTGAGCTGGCCACATCCCTCTCCTGTTTTCCAGGGTATCCCTCTCTGCTCTAACAACCAGGAGTGAGGGTATCCCACACAGCAGCTTCAGAAGCCCCCACAGCTCAGGCTGAGCTTGAGGACGGACACAGGAGATCAAACCCTGCATTTGCCACCAATTTTCCCTGATCTCCAGGCAGAAACAGCCTTGGCCAAACCCTACAGCAGCCCCGAGAGCCGAGCAGGGGCAGGTCTGGAGCAGCCCCCAGGCAGGGACCAGCGCCAGCTCCGCTCATTTTGCTGTGGGTCCCACCCTCAGAAAGACCAGCCCCAGCTCACCTCCCAGCTTGGGGCCGAAGGAGAGGACACAGAAGCGTTCTCCCTTCTCCCAAAATCCCGGCGGCACGCGGTCCATCTGCCCGCCCCGGGGGTTCCCGGCACAGCTTTGCCGCCCGGCCGCAGCTCCTCACCTCTGTGCTCACACCGGGATGCCGGGCGGGTCTCCCTGCCCGGCCAGGGATGTCTCATGCTCCACCAGGCCAGCGCTCCCCGGCGCTCGCCGCCCCCATCCTCCGCAAACCTCTGCCTCCATTCAAGCAGGCGCTGAAGCTACCGCTGATCTCACCCGTCTCCCTGCGGCCCCGCAGCATGGAAAATGCTTTGTCCGGGGATTCTGCGAGCCCGAGAGCGACCACCTCCCACCAAGCCAAGCCAAGCATGCAACAAAGCCCCGTGAGAGGCAGCCTTCCTCTGGATGCCCTCGGAGAAGACGCTGCAGGAGCGGCGAGCGGCTCCTCCCGAGCATCCCAGGAGCCACCAGCCCTCCCCGGAGCCCCGGCAGGACTAATGGGTTGTGGCATCTGGGATGATCCCTAAACACCTACCCAAAGCAGCCCGGGGTGTCCCTGACACAGCCCGTGGGCTCTGGGGTCAGCACAGGGTCCTGGCCCCGGTGGTCTCCCCTTTCCTGGGGGATCCGACCACAACCCCCAGGAGAAGCCACGCTACCAAAGGAGGTCGTGTCTACAGCAGGGATGGCTTTGCAACGCCCGTGGCATCATCTTTTCTCGCTCTCCCTCCTCTTCTCCAGCACCGCTTTTTATTATTAGCTTTGAAAGGAATGAAGGTTTTGTCTTTACAAACCAGCTGTGGGCCTACCGTAGATAAGACAAACACCGAAAAAGAAACAATGGGAAGGATTCCACCAATTGATGAATGGAATGCAAGAGATTTGTCCTTACAAATCTCTGTAAGTCTACTGATAGACGAATTCGTGTATTGAAAGATGAAAGAAACCATGGTAAAAACTATGAATTCCTGGAACTATGAAATCAAGGGGGGGTTATACATTAGGAGGGAACCTTAGGTATTGGGCGTTCCGGGAAGCCTGTACCTCTCAAGTACCTCAGCCGATGGGGAAAGAGAGAGGGACATGCGGCCGGGACATTAGGATAATTTGGAGGTTGCGCCCTCCAAAAATTGAGAGACCCCAGGGGAATGCCCTCGAGAATAAAGTCAAAGGACTCCTCTGCCTCCTTTTTGGACACAAACCTCTGGTGTTTGTGGATTAATTTTCCCGACAGCTTGATCTGCTTTGACTCGGAACTCTGCAGAGCCGGCGCTGGCTCCCCTCTGCCCGGAGCCACGAGGTGCTCGCATCGCAGCGATCGCAAGAGGAGAGCGAGCCAAGGGCTGCTCCGGAGCTGCAGAAATGCCCCGGGGGCCCCTGGCAGTGCTCGCACAGGGCAGCGGGTCAGCGAACACAGCCCGAGCCGGGGAGACAGCGCCTGCTCCCGCCTCGTGTCCCTGGAGAGCGGCTCCTCCCCGGGGCTCCGAGCGGAGACACGGGCAGCGGGAGGCAGGGGGAGGCACGGGGAGCCGCCTGCCCTGGAAAGGAAACGAGGACATTTCATTTCTTAGCGAACCTGGTTAACTATTTCTGTCTGGCAGCCTAGAGGAAAGGGCTGGGCAGAGCCCTGAGCAAATCCATTGTCCCCCGGCAGGAAAAAAAAAAAAAAAAA
>VWZW01006244.1:1071354-1099410 GCA_013397115.1 Edolisoma coerulescens
AAGGAAAAAAAAAAAAACGGGATGATGAAAACGTGCCTGGAGGAATTTGGCTCGGGTTCGTGTTTGAATCGGCTTCAGGTTTCCGGAGCAGAGGCTGCCGGATGCGCGGCGGGTGTGCGATGCGGCTGGGAGCGGTGGGGAACGGGCTTTAGGGTCGTGGGTTGGATTAACTCTGCCTTGATGCAGAGGGTGAGACAGAGAAGGGACTCAAGCACCCAAAGATGCTCAGGGCTGGGCTGGAAGTGATGCCTCGCCCCAGTGGGGGACGAGCCCCATTTCTGGGCTGTTTTCCCATAATTTTGGCCATTTACACCCCACTGGAGGTGCCATCGGGGGCTCGTCGCCTCGCTGGCCCCCGCCCCGTGTTTGCTTCGCACCAAGCAGAGACTTGCACAGCTCCGGGCCAGGCCAGTTGAAGAGGGTGTTAAAAAGGGTCGGAAATAACAAAGCAAGGCAGAAACGCAGCCTCGGGAGGTGCCGAGCTGCCCAATCCAGGCTCTGCCGAAACGGACCTGACCTCTGAGGAAATGGGGACGCTGGGTGTAAACCCCTCAAGAAATAGGGTCTTGTGACCTCACCACCGTCCCGGCTGCTGGGGAGCAGCTGGTGCCACCCTGTCACCCCCCCGGTGCCCACAGGTCCCGGCTGGGGCTGGCATCTCCCGGGCATGAGGCTGTTGAGTGTCATTAATGATCAGGGTGATGGCACCGAGTTTGGGGCCAGACCCAGCCGGGGGGAGCAGTGCTGCTCTGTTGGGGTCCTCACAGACATCCCAAAAATACACCGGGAAAGGACAAAGATGCAGCCAGACAAATTTCAACTGGATAGGAAATAAAAGCGTCCCTGACAAACACTGGCACGGGGAGCTGGTGGGATCTGCACCTCCTGAGGGACCTTCAGCCTCTGCTGCCCTGTGATTGCACAGCTCACCCTCAGATCCCCACCTTGCTCAGCATTCCCACACCTCCACACCCGCTGGTGGCCAGGAAAAGCTGGAATCCTCCCCAGGAGGATGGAAATGGAGCAAAAAGTCAAACTGCAGAAGAGAGGGTGCAGCTCTCTAAGAGGAGCAATTCTGACCTGCTCAAGGGCTTGGCTTGTCCTTATAAAGTCACCCCATTCCTTGGGGACAGCTCAGGACACCTGAGGGTGGGACATGGGATCCTCACCTTCTGAGGGTGCAGCCAGAGAAACAGTGGGACAACCCACAGCACCAAAAAAATGGGAGAGGCAGGGAGATAAACAAATTGCTCCAGCAAAGTTTATCCTCATGTGCCTCAATTAATTTATAGGATGGGCCTCCTCCTTTTCTATCCATTTTCCCTGTCTTCTACTGCTACAGCCCCAGGCTGCAACAGTGATGTGCAGAAATCCCACCAAAACTCCTTTATTTTCCCTTCTCCTGGCAGTGAGGAGCAGAAACCACGTGGAATTTCGTGGCTGGGGTCAGCACGATCTCCAAGGGACAGACCGGGTCAAAGGGAGCTGTGGAGCCTTAAAACTGCCCCTTGGGATGCTGGGATGAACACTGGGTGGAAGAACTCCAAGCAGGCCATAAATTACAGGAGAAGAGAGCCCTCCCCAGCACCGGGATCCTGCAGGAATATGGTGCACACCACAGTGGATTGCTGGGGAAGGAGGGGTTTCCTGATGACACACACCAAAAAAACCCCTCCTGGGATTTTGGTCTTGGACAAGACTCAAGGATTGTCTCGGAAATGGCTCTCCCAGCTTGCAGGAGGAGCACAAGATGCAGATTGCCCATCTGCCTCACGGCCCTTTTCCCGTTCCCACCCGTCTGGAGCTGGGTTTTGTTGGGATTTCCTCTCTCTTGACTTTCCAGGGAAGCTTTGGACACAGGACAGGTTGCCCTCCTGTGGCATTCCAAGGTAACTGAGGTGAAAGGAGAAGGTGCCTGTGGCTTCCTAGGATTTAAGGGACTCTGTTTCCCTTTGGGGGAGTGGGAATGTTCTCTCACCTCCCACCAGGAGAGGACACAGCTCTCTGCCATCAAGCTGAGCTTAAATAAACTCATTAAGCCAAGCTCCTGTGCTTGGGATAGATGGGAAGAGCCTTTTGGGATGGGAGGAGGTGGAGAGAGGAATGCCTTCCCAGGCCACCTCATAAACAGGGAAGGCTCAGGAGCTCCTTCCAGCCCCCCTCTCCAGGAAATCCTTTGGACAAATGCTGGTTGCAAATAAATCTGCAGAGATTTGGAGGTGGAAGGGACATAATTCAGGGTCATCCATCAGCCACGGGGAAGATCTTAAGGATTTATAAGGACGGGACAATTAAAAGCTGTGGAAAATGCAGCAGCGTCTCAAATGAGGTTCATCTCAGGACCCTGAGGTGGGAATGGGGATCCACGCTGGAGATCCCATTCCAGAGAAGCATCCTGGGTGTTTGGGAGCCAAAGGAGAGTTTTCTCTCAAGGAAGGCTGGCCAAGAAGATGAGGCCACCAAGGAGCAGGTTCAGCTCCCACTGGTGGTGATGCTGCCGGGCTCCCCGTGCCTCAGTTTCCCCAGCTGCACAGGAGGGAACACAGCCTTTGTTTGGGATGTGAGGAGGAAAAGTGCGCTCACAGCCTTGGATCTTATTTTAAAAACAAGCCAAAAGCACCTTACAGAGAAGATAAACTTATCATGGATTAGAGACACCAGCTGCAAATCCCCATCTCCTGCTGGGAGGAGCCCCTGTGGGTGCTGCTCTCCAGCTGTGCCTGGCCTCAAAGCCCAGCTCGTGATGCAGGAGCACGGGGATCTAAGCTGATGATCCCAAAGCCAGGAGGATGCAGATCCCAAAATCTGCAGAAACCTCAGGAATGTAACCCAGGATCAGCAGGAAAACCAGAGCCTGGTTTTCCTCCCCCCAACTCTGGTGGTCTGGGATAGGAGGAGGTTTGGGATAGGGACTGGCCAGGAGGTCCCAGAGCACAGAGGGAATCCCAGAATGGATTGGAAAGGGACTTTAAGGATCACCTCATCCCACCCCCCTGCCATGGGCAGGGACACCTTCCACTATCCCAGGCTGCTCCAAGCCCCATCCAGCCTGGCCTTGGACACTTCCAGGGATCCAGGGGCAGTCCCAGCTTCTCTGGGCACCCTGTGCCTGGCTCTCACCACCTTCACTGGGAAGAACTTCTTCCTTTTTCCACGAGGAAAAAGCTAAACCACCGCTAGTTTAATCCCAAACTCCCCCGAAATGGATTTGCACTGCCCTGCGTGCCGGGGGATGATTTGTGCCAGCAAAGTGTGCACAAACCGATGCCAAATAGGGATGTTGTGCCTCTCACCCCGGCAGGAAAGGCAACACACGAACATTCAGTCTCAGCAAACGCATTTCCCACCCAAATAACTGGGAAAGGGCAGAAAATGAAGAGCAGGGAAGAGCAGGGTGGGAGCAGCGGGGGGGTTGCAGCACAGGGAGGGGATCTGCGAAGTGCTGGGAACCAGCCGAGCAAAAAACCACCAGCAAAACATCAACACGGAGCGGGGGGAGAACGAAACAAAACAAACCCAAAAGTAACGTACGGAGAAGCGCTGAGCTCAGTCCTTCCCAAAATCCTCCCATCCTGTCCAGCCGTGGATCCCTGGGTCCCTGTCCCTGCCCGGCGCCACTCCCAGCGCCGCTCTCCTCCCTCCCACCCCGCCAAAGCCGCGCTCTGACGTGGAGACGGGAAAGCTCCTCCGAACCTGACCCTGCAGACCCAGCGTTCCCCAGGACAGCAAGGATTCCTTTAGCTTCCCTTTATTTCTTGGATTTTCCTTCCAAGCACCCCCAAAAGAACTCCATAAAAAAAGAGGTTGTGGTGAGTAACTCCAGAGCCAAGAGCGGCGCTTCTGGAAAAGAAATCAAATCACTCAAAGAGTGGAAGGGTTTAGGGCTAAAAATAGCAAAAAGAGCTCCCTGGAGCAGGAGAGGGAGGCGGGAAGCGGAGGTGCTGCAGCAGGATAAGAAATGCTTCCTTCTTGTTTAGGATTTCTTTTCCTTTCCTTTCCAAACGTGGCGGAAAGTTGGCTGCAAACTCTCCCTGTCTTTACAGCTGCAGTGAAACACTGCAGCACCACCAAAAAACTTCATTTTCCACCCAATTTTTATGTCCAAAGCAGCGCCTGTTGCTGAAATTCTGTATTTTTAGTGTTTTATGTTGATGAGAGGCTCCTATCCCAGCCCCTCTTCATCCCTGTTCTCCCTTCCCAACCCCGTTTGGGGGAACAGCTGGAAGCATCTCCCTGCTCTGTGGAGAACAGCTGGAAGGCAAAACAGCTGGAAGGGGACAGAGGGGACATTTTCCTCCTCCCCAGCCCCTCCTGCTCTCTTCCAGAGGGATTTTTCCCCCGAGCACATCTCTGGCTGCAGAGGGGGGGGATGTTGCCCCTGACTCAAACCCACAAGCAGGGATTAAATAATTGCCCCATCCAGAGGCCACAACCTTTGGCACGTTGTCATCTGTTCCTTCCCATTGCCAACTCGCATGATTTTATGGCTGACCTCACAAAAATTGATGTTTTCCTTAAAGGCCCCATGTTGTGAAGAGAGGTTTGGCTTCCAGGAGTCCAAATCAGCAAGGTTTTACTCGCTGCAGTTAAAGAAAACCCCAAAACTGAACAAATTTGGCATGAACAAGGCCCTAAACCTTTAAAATCTCTTTGTCTCTTAAACTTGCGTGACCCCCAGCATGTCTTAAGCAGCTCCCACCATGTGAAACTCCTCAAAAGAACTTGTTTTTCCTGGTTTTAAGGGAATTTCAAGAGATGTCGCTGCTCCTCAGCACAGCTGGGATGGGGCAGCCAAGTTTTCATCCTCTTATTTAATTTCTCAAGTGTGTTTCTGCTCTCCAGCTGCTTTAGGGAAGGAACAAGCCAAGAACCAGCCTGGCTGACCGTGCAGGGGGTCTGTGTTCCCAGAAGGAGTTTTCCAGAGGAAATCAGCTCCTAGGATGCTCCAGGGATGGAGGAGGAGGAGCTGGGAAAAGAGAGGCATTCCCACAGCACTTGCTCCTGCAGCTGCTGCCGCCCTTGACACGGTCACAAGCCCAGAGTTCAGCCCAAATCCAAGGATTTCGAGGAGATTTTGGGCAAGAAAAACACCCTCACCAGAAAATGCGTACGGAAATTCTTTTTGGAATCACACAACTTGAAAACAACCTTAAATATGCTCCTAAAAAATTTCAGCCCTGCTCTCTATCAGTCTCAGGGCAAACTCTCATTCAGCCTCGTTTAAAACAGTTCCGAGCAAAATCCTGGATCCAAATTTTAAGGGATTGTCCAGACCCCAAGTGGAGCTGGATTTCTGTATCTTATGCAAATATTTAATGCAAAACATTTTGCAGGCTTAGGAAGGAATTATAATTTTCATGGCTCTCAATGCTGCCTTTACATAAAAAATACACTGTAATATATAAAATATAACAAACACACAATATATTACAAGGATCACTGAAACAATGACACGGCCTCCTGGGGTGAGGAACATCTTTTTGCTCCCAAATCCACAATCCCTCCCCATCAGTGCCACCCACCCTCCCCCCCAGGAGCCCCATCCTGGTTAAGGAGGTGACAATTGAGCCGTACCTTTCACAGCCAGGAAAAAAAAAGGTGCCCGTGGAGCTGCGGATCTTCACCGCATAACCGGAGCCCCGGGTGGGGAGAAGCCCTGCAGCAGCACCAGCACAGTCCTGCAACAAAGGCAAGGAGGAGGCGATTATTCCCGGGCATCTCTCTGCCAGGCACAATACGGCAGCGTGTCAGGGTCCCCGCTCAATGGCACCATTGTCCCCTCCGGAGCCGCGGCTCCTGCGGGTGGTGGCACAGGGAGAAGCTTCTGCTCCTCAGAGAGCTCCTAAAAGGCTTCGTCCCACCCCTGGAGAGGAGCAGAGGCTTTGGTTGGGATGCCAGTTTTGCTTTGACAGCAGCAGTGGGGTGAGGGTCCTCCAAGAGAGGAAGGAAATGGGGTCTTGGATGAAATAAATTAGGGGTACAGAGGGGTGGGAGGGTTGGGTTGAGGATGGGAGTTCACAGCTCACGGATAGAACAGAGGGGTGCTCCCAGGGGGATTTTGTTGGGATCCTCGCAGGAGTTTGCATCTGGATGCTGCAAACAGGGTAAGAGCACACTGAGGAGCTGGAGAAATCTTGGAATCCCAGAATAGTTTGGGTTGGAAGGGACCTTAAAGCCCATCCAGTGCCACCCCCTGCCATGGGCAGGGACACCTTCCACTATCCCAGGTTGCTCCAAGCCCCGTCCAACCTGGCCTTGGACACTCCCAGGGATTGGGGCAGCCACAGCTTCTCTGGGCAATGGAGGGAGCATGGTGAGGGCTGGAGGATGGGCTGCACAAGGGGAGGCTCAGCAGGGAGACTTCACTGATAAATACAACTCTTAAATGGGAAAGCAGTGAGAAAACAGAGCCAAAATATTCTCAGAGGCCCCAAGAGGCAGCACATCTGTGGCAGCCACAGTGGTGGGAATACACGAGGGGAGATCCTGCCTGCATTTGGAAACACCAGGAGCTGCTGCAAGAACACCAGTGACATTCCTTCCCAGGACAAGAGGGATCAGGTTGGATTTCAGCAATAAAACCAGTAAAGAGCCCAGAGGTGCCACCACAGCAACGCTGTGGGATGAAGCTGCAGTGGGATGACCCCAAGGAGCAGCAGCATCTGTGCTTGGGAAGACAAGACAGGGTGAATAAAACATGGTGTATTAAAAAAAAAACAACACATAAAAAGTCAAATTAAACGTGGAAATGCTGGCTGATGGAGGCAGGCTGCTCCTGGGGATGCTGGCAGGGGCAGGGAGTGCAGGCAGCACCCAGAGCAGGGAGCAGAGGGACGTTCCCAGGTCTGAGGCCGGGGTGACCGTGGGCGTTGGGCTCACTGGCTCCGCGGGTCCGGCTGCTGCAGGAACGAGCCGTGGGATCCCGAACTGATGGAACATGTGAGATCATCCTCCCCGCTCAGGGAGACAGTCTGACAGGCACTCACCCCACAGACACCACTCCAGGGAGGGAATTATCCCTCTGCTGGGGGCTGTGGCACCAGTTTCCCCTCTCCACCCAAACTGGGGTGCTGTTTTCTCCTTCCAGTCCACGCCCCCATATCCAGGAGGCATCATAGGACTTCAGCCACGTTCAAAGCAAGGGATGCAGCTCACGTATCCTGCACTTCCAGCTAAGAAAAATCATAAATCTCCTCTTTTTTCTCATGCTAATACCTGTTATATCCAGGTCAGCACATTGGTGGTGACTGGAGCATTGCTCTTGGCTTTTTGAGGGTTTTTTTTCATCACCTTCATGCTGACTCCACATGAGGGAGCCAGGCCATCCCTAAAGTCCAGTGCCCACCACACAGGCACTTGGTTTTCCTCAAGACTTGATACAAACAGGAACAGCAACCCCTGATCCTTCAGGGAATATCTACAAATTAATGCTGGGCTGACAACTTGGGCACTGAGGGGGCACAGCTCCCCTGCCCTTCCCTGTGCCCATTGGACCCAGCTCCCATAATGGGTCTCATTCCCACATGGCTTCAATAAAATAATCCCCTCTATGTGGAAAGTAAGGGATATTTATCTATATTTGCCCAGCTCCACCTGGATACTGGAATTTTGCCTCTTCTGCCTCCCTTCTTTTTATCCCCTCCTTGAATCTCTGGAGAGGGGGAAAGTAAAACCCAGAAAAACATCCTGTTCTCCCTTCTTTTTGTGGCCGGACAGAGAGGAATCAGGCATCAGGAGGGGGATGCACCCCCGATTCCACAAGCATCCGGTTGTTCCGGTGGCCGTACCAGTTGCCACAGCACAATGGGAATTGCAGATGGCTTCTGGTTATTCACAGGGCTGGAGTCAGGGCTGGGACAAGTGGAGTCACAGCTGCTGCTGCTGGAAAAAGTCGAGGCTGTGCTGGATTCCCGAGTTCTGGAGGCTGGGAGCAGGGCTGGGCCGGATGAGCGCTCCTGGAGCCCCTTTAGGCTCTCCGTGCGTGCCATCCCGGCCGGAGCCGGCCGCGGTTATGGATCGGCGTCCCGCGCTCTCCAGGGATGACACAGTTGCACTTCCAGTCGATGTGGCTGACCCAAATACAGCACCCAGCAAGGCAGGCACCCTGATCCAGCTGCCAAGGCCACTCTGAGCCTCGTGGAGCTGATGGGGATGGCAGAACTCCTACGAGCACTCTGGAGCATCCAGAGCCACGGGATGCTCAGCAGAAAATTCCATCCTCCCACACAACTTCCTTTCCAGCAGCGGCACCGTCAGAGAAAAGCCCTGGAGGAGTAATGGATGCTGGCATGGATCCATTTCAGTCCCACCTGGATCAGTTATCCCAGGGAGGGTTATTGGCTGGTGGGGGATAATGGGACCTACCTGTGGTCAGTGTTGGTGGTGCTGGCCGGAGTCTCAGCGCGAGGCGGCAGCAGCTGGAGCGTGGTGGTCACCTCCCTGTCCTGTGGGAGAGCACAGGGGACATCAGGATACCCCGGCATGGATCACATCACCCATCCCAGCTGCAACCCCCTGAAAAAAACCCCACGATCCACATGGAATTCTCAGCTGGGGAAAGCCATCCCAAGCCCACCTCCCTCTGCTCCCACAGGTTCCAGTGCTCTTTATCCACTTTGGAGCAGCTGGGAGCTGCCAGAGGTTTTTGCACCCTGGCGGACTGGGGAACACAGGCAAGTGGCTCCACTGTGGAGGGATGAGGATGAGACCCCCAATTCCCTGCTCTCCTGTTTGAAGCCATGCAGGCTGCTGGAGGATTTCCTAGGAGATGTTTCCATCATACTGGATAGAGCAGGAAAAAAGCTGTCTGCCAAAAAAGGTGGGGATTAGTGGCCTCCCTCACTGAGAGCTGAACATCCTCTCCAGAAAATCCTGGGAGTTTTTCCTCCCAGGATAACTTCTGACAGCACTCGGGGCACCCATGACACCCCCTCCCCATGCCCCAACCCGAGCTCATCCCATCACACTTCCATACCTGGGATGCTCAGTCCCGGCGCTGCCGTGGGAAACGCGCGCGGAGCGAGCCGGACACTGATGGACAAGCAGGAAAATCAGGGTTATTCCTACTCCTTTTTCCCCTCGTTGCTCATTTTCTACGCCGGCTGCCCAATTATTTCCCAGGCCGGCTCTGCCCCGCGGTGCCTTTCTGCAGTGGCATGGAAGGAAGCCTGAAAATCAGAGCTGCCTCCAACGGCACTGAGAGGCCAAGGAAAACCACGGCAAGGACAAGTCTCTGGACCGTGGGCTCATCAGGATGGGGGCAAATGGGCTTTGGGCTAATTTTGGCTGCTTCAAGCTGTCCTGGAGTGTGGCTCCAGCTTTTTTCTTGGATGATTTGGGCTTTGGGGACTGCCTGCCCTCCTGCATCCCTGCACAACATCCTTCCCAGGCAGGGGCTCGGTGCTGCTGGGTCAGAGCAGAGGTGACCTCTGTGTCCAAACCCCACCTTCACTCCTTAAAGGGGTATTTCTTTGCCAAAGAGCTTGGGTAGGCAGGAAAATTGAAAAATGGGGGGGAAATAATGAGCTCCTGCCCCAAAAGCAGCGTGTCAGCCTGGATTCAGCAAAAAACAATGCGATGACTGCAAAGCAACAGCTTTGAAGCAGAAGTACTACAGGGGGTTGTTATTTTTTTGGCATCAGCTCCAAAATATCCTCAGCTTCAGACAGGAGAGCTCCCAGGGCAGGTTTTATCCCAGCTTTTACAATCCCCTGCACTCCTCTTCCACCCCCAGCATCCTCCTCCTGCAGGGATGTAGGTGCTGCCACGTTTCCCAAAGCATCTCAGCTGAAAAAAGCTGAAGTCTGTCCAAATTCATCTCGGTCTGATGGAACAGTGAATAAATATATAGTTATATAAAACCCCTATTTCTGACATTTCTGGAAGCAACCCAGGAGCAGGCCTGTTCCTTCACTCAGTGTACCTCAAGATGGGAACAGCACCTTCCTGCCTGGAAGATCTCCTAGGTGGGAAAAGGGGTCCTCCAGGAGGAGCATCTTTAATCACAGAAAACCCCTGGGCCAAAAGGCTCCTGTACCCTCACTCTGCCAGTCTGATCCCTCGATCCCAGCCCCACGCTGAGCACTGGGAGCAGATGTTTGCAGCTGTGGAGAATCCAGCATTTGATACCTGCCACGCTCAGCGTGGTCCTTGCCTGCCCCAGGGGTGTGGGAATGCAATACCCCACCGAGCCAGTACCAAACCCACGGATCCAGAAAGGCATTTATGGCTGCAAAGGCAATTAACAAAACAAGACATCCCATTTTCGAGGGTGCAGGAATTAAACTCACTTCAACAAGTTGCCTTCACCCACGCAGCTTTGGGATTCGATGCTCAGCACCGAAACACCAAACCTGGGGAGGGGCACTGCTGACAGCACCCAAAATGACCCCCTGGAGATGCTCCACAGCTGTGTCACCCTCTTGGGGACCAGCATGGCTCCACCACCCACTCCTACTCCCCTCGCTTCCCATCGCCATCCCGATGGCCATCCCGTCACCTCGCGCCGGCATTCCAGGCGTTCTCCCTCTGCTCCGTCACACGCAGCAGCTACAGCAGGGCACCCTACCAGGGCGGGATATTTCAGACTCCCCTCTCCCTCCCCTTCACCAGGGAAGGGGGACACAAACCACCCCAAGGATTTGTTTTCCCTGTTTTCCGAGCGCTGGCACGCGGCTGGAGCATCGCTGCCGTTCCCGGGGGCACTCACCTCTCCCGCAGGGATGTGCCGAGGCCGGGCTGGGGGCGCTGGCAGGAGGGATCCGCAGGGAGCAGCTGGGCACTTCCATCTGGTGACAGCCCCGCAGGTGCCACGCGGTGGCCACAGAGCCCCGGACGGAGGCGGGCGCCGTGTCCTGCACCTCCTGCTCGGCTGCTCCACGGCTCCGGCGCGTTCCCGCTGCCGGTCCTGCCATCTAGAGGGGACCTTTTCCCACTGCAAACGCGTCCCTCCAATTGCAACAAAATCCCACGGTTCAGAAGGAAAAATGATCAGAGCCCATCGCTTGATGGCGCAGGAAGAGCCTGGACAGAGCGGTTCACACCACGAATCCACACAGGATTTTCCTGCTTGTTTAACCAATTCCAGAACCAAGCAATGGGAAACCCACGGAAAAAGGAAGGGATATTTTCTAGGAAATCTAGGAAACATGTATCAAACCAGTCCAAGAGAGGTAAATGATCAAAATAATCATCAAATCACGGTTGTGAATGCAAGGTACTAAAAGAGTGGTCCAAGGAGGGGTTTCTGCTTGTTCTCTCCATAAGGTGGAGGATGGAGGTTTGGAGATGACCTGGATCAAGAGGTACTGCAGAATAGCTGGATAAACTGGAGGGATGGGATGTGGAGAGGATGAAACCCAAAAATGGAGTGTTTAGGTACAAACCTGCTCTGAGAAGATGTGGTTTGGGTGAGAAAATGTCCCAACCTGGCACTGCAGGGCCCAGCTGCTCACGGGCTCTGTGGTTTGGGGGGAAAAAAGCTGGAAGTCACCACCTGCAGCCTGGGAGCTCTGATGGACTGGTTATTCCATAGAATGGAATCCCAGAATGGTTTGTGTTGGAAGGGACCTTAAGGATCATCCAGTGCCACCCCTTGCCACGTGCAGGGACACCTTCCACTATCCCAGGCTGCTCCAAGCCCCATCCAACCTGGCCTTGGTCACTCCCAGGGATTGGGGCAGCCACAGCTTCTCTGGGCAACCTGAGCCAGGGCCTCCCCACCCTCACAGCCAGGAATTCCTTTCCAATATCCCAGCTCACCCTTGCCCCCTTTCAGTTTGAAGCCATTCTCTGTATCCTGTCCCTCCATCTGTTGTCCCAATTTCCTCTCCAGCTCTCCTGGAGCCCCTTTAGGCTCTGGAAGGGGCTCTGAGCTCTCCCCAGGCCCTTCTCTTTTCCAGGTGAACACCCCCAGCTCTCCCTGGCTCCATAGTTTCCACAGTGTGAGAAATCAACCCCTCCAAGGACCCTCAGGATATGAGCTGCTGGAGGGACCAAACAGCTTGGAAGTTTCATGAAAACATCAATGTTAAGGATAAAGAAAACTTGGGAAGTGAAGTGCAAAGCTCTCTAGGTCTCAGAACAGAGATCTGTACAAGCAACAGTTACTGGATGCAATGGACTCCCCCTAGGAAAAGGGATTTGTTGCTGCCTTCAAGCACATCAGCCCAAAAGGCTCCAAAGCTTAGGAGGGAAATCTTTTCTCCCCCAACTTGTAGGTAAAAAAGCATCAAAAATCTACCTGCACCTGAACTCAAGTGGAACAACACATGAATTCCACAATTGCTGGTGGAATACCAGGGAAGTTCACAGGATTTTTTTTCCCCCCAGAAGAAAAGGCAGTGGATAGATGATAAAATAGAGTGGCATCAACTGGCACAACGTGTCCCTCCACAAATCCAGCAGTGGGATCCCAAGCCACGTGCTGGAGCTGCAGGTGCCCAAACAGCTCCTCTGCAGCCTTCCAAAAGGGAAGCTTTTTTTGTCCCTTTGGCAGCTCCCAAAGAATCCAGAGGTACAAACCTGGGGGAGCACGTGCTGAGCATGCAGTGAACAGAAACACAAGCATGACCAGGTTTCCTTTTCCTTCCTTTTAATACAAACATCCTATGGTAAGTTGGGAGTAAGAGCAGCCTAAAGGGAATGTCTTTTGGAATAAAATGGTGCAACGTGCTTCGGGAATGATGTGCAAAATTAAAACGCCCAAGCAGGGTCAGCTCAGGACTTCCTGGATTCTTCGGTCTTCTTGATTTCCTGCAAGGAGATCAGGAAAGAGACTGAGAATCTGCCACTCTTTGGGAACAACTCTTGGTTTCACAGCTCAGGAGACCAGGAGCGACCAACAACTCAGACCAGCTCCACCACGTCACAGGAGCAAGCTCTGAGTTCACCTTTAGGGACAAGGCAAGCTTTGACTTGAAAGCTCCAGAAACAGGAATCCCCTTCTCTGCCACCCAGGGATGAATGTCTATTTTGCCCCAACTCAGGATTGTGTTGGATTCATTTCCCACTCTTAGGCCACTGATCCATCATCACTTGTACTCAATCTGTCCCTCAGCAGCTCAAAGCAGACCAAGTGTGCGATGAGGTGACATTTCTGTGGCTGCCTGAGAACAGATCCTCACCTGCTCAGCCTGGGAATGAGGTGGAAAAAAGCCCCAAGGACTCACCTCCAGCAGCACCTCCTTCAATTCGGAATAGGCCTTTTCTAAATCATCATTAATGATGACCAGGTCGAACAGCCCAGGCTCTTTACCTGGAGAAGGAGATGAGGACAGAGTTAGAGGAGAATGTTTCTTCCCTGTGACACCTCTTGTGCACAAAGTCCTGTGGCATTTTAATATTATTTTTTAGTATTATTATTATTTCAGCTGCTGCTAATGAGCTGCTCTGCCAACCACCCCCAAGGAACTGCAGTGGGAAATGCAGCAACGCTTCGATCCAGCTCATGCCAAGCCCTGCCAGCCCTGCTGGAGAGCACAAACCAGATGTTCCCACAAAAACCAGCTCCCAAATGACCCAGGCATGCCCTCTCCCTGCACACACCACTCCAAGGACTTACTGAGCTCCAGGTCCACGCGGGCTGCAGTCAAACGCTTCCGTAAACTCTCTTCTGTCTCAGTCTTTCGGTCCCGTAGTCTTTTCTCCTAAACCCAAGGACAGAGACATTAAAGAAATGAGTGTTCTCAAAGCTGCAGGCAGACACCACCCCCCACCCCTCAGGCCAGTGCTGTCTGTGATGATCACGGGCACGTGGGAACACCCTGCAAAGGGTGAGGGGCCTCACTTACAGCCCAGTGCAAACCAGTGGCCAAACTGGGCTCGAGATCTCCTACCCAGAGTTCAGGGTCCCAGGTTTCTTTTACCTCCCTCTCATTTATTTATTTTTCCAGGTACTGCTGGAAATGAGATCTCTCTGCTGGGCTCTGGCATCTGGTGCTGCTGGCTTCCTCCTCCACAAACTCAACGAGAAACAGAGACTGCCTGATGTACTGAGAGCAAGAGGGGAGAGTCAGGAGTTGTCCTCATGTGTCCTCATCCCTCTCTGAACCACGACAGTGATTCCACTTCTGCAAGAGCCCCACTGCAATCACTTACATTGGGTAAGACCAGAGGGGCATAGAATTTTTGGTGCTGCACAGAACCAGCCTCCCTGGGTTTAATTTTAACCGTGAAGGCAAATCTCAGCACAAAATCCTTCTCTCCCCAGCATGGAGCACAATTAATGCATTTAAAGACTGGCCATGCTGCTGATGCCATGATGATTTTTTGCCTTTTCCTTTATACCCCTTTTATATACCCTTTTATATTGATTTTATGTATCTTCAGTGCTTTTAGCCCACATACTTGTAATTCCTTAAGTCTGATAACTTAGTTTAGACCCAATATTTTGTTAAGCCAGGAGACCAACTATCCTGAAGGCTTCGCAGCAGGAGGCCAGAAAGCCTTATACAATCCTGAGAAACCAAGGTCCTTTCTAAAACATATCCTGTAAACTAAAATTAGCCCATCCAGGGAAGAATTCTTCGAGATGGAGGGTTCATTCAAGCCCCTCAATGGAGAATCTTTGATGGATAGGCTAATTTGCAAGGCCTATAAATTGTATACACGATCTATCGTGTGTGTACATTTCCGTGTGCATTTTGGCACGTTCCACCTTAGCAAAGTGGTGCACCTTAAGGATCCTTAAACAAATACTGAGGTAAAAACCCCTTTTTCCCTTAACCATGCCCGGCTTTTAATTTTAAGACCAGAGAAAGGCAACACTGCGATGGAGTCCATAACCAAGGTGTGGAAAACATCCAGGAAGGACTCGAAAAATACAAGACGGGAAGATTTCTCCCTGAGAGCCAGAGGCTGGGGAGCTGGACTGGGCAGAGAAATGCTTGGGGATGTCCTCCCCACCCAGTGCAGGGCCCTGGGAACACAGAGGTGGCTGAGGGAAGGGGGAGCCCCGTGGCTGCAGAGGCAGATGCTGATTACCTCTAATGGCTAACGGCAAAGCAAGGCGGGCGCTCACCAGGATGGCAATGGACGGCGGCTGCACCGAGATGTAGATGGGGTTCAGGTCGGTCTTCTTGATGTTCTTCACGCCCTGGATGTCGATGTCGAGGACACAGATCTGGTTCTGGGCCTGCACGGCCTGCACAGCTCCTTTACTGGGGACACAGCACACAGGGAAGGGGTCAGGGGGGGTTTGGGGTGTCCCTCTCCAGCAGCGGGTGAACCTCACAGGGCTCCCCTGTGGCCAGGCTGTGGCAGGAGAGGACAGAGCCTGCTCTGCTCTTGATAAGGAGTTTCTCCAAGTGTCCCTGCTCTGGGTGGAGCAGGGAGCTGCTGTCTCCAGCCAGAGAGCCTGGCAAAGCCGTGCTGGAAGGTGTGGAAATGGATCATGTGTAAGTATCCCACAGGATGGGTGGGATCTGTAAACTCCTGCCTTGGCAGAGCTCCACCTTCTAGAGGAAAGTTCCCTGCCCATGGCAGGGAGGTGGAACTCAATGATCTTTAGGTCCCTTCCAACCTAAACCATCCTGGGATTCTGTGACAAACACGGAAACAACCTTCACCAAAGAGCAAAACCCCTGAGAACTGCCCTTCTCCAGAATCCACTGGCTCCCCACGCTCTCCTGAAGGATGCTGGATGGACATGGATGCTCCATCTGGGTCACAAGATGCACTTCATTCTCCACTTAATATTTCAAGTGGTGGCCTTTACATGCTGTTAAACACAGTCTCTCTTCCCAACATGGGAAATTGCCTCAAGTTTTTTAATCATTTATTATTATTCACTGATGAGATTTAGGGAGCAGAAAGAATTGGTGAGAACTTCAACTATTTTGCTAAGCATGAAGGACTCTCCATTTTATCCCACATCTGAGCAGGAACATCCTCAGGGGCTTGGAGAGATTCTGTATTTATTTTATTTGTAAACTGGTCTTTATTGATGAGGATTTTGGGGTTTATTTCAGCCTCCCACACTGCATGGCCACTGCCACAGGCAGTGTGGATACACAGAGGGGACCCAAACAAACCCAAGCACATCATTTAATTTGGTAAAGTACCAAATTCCTGCATATTTCAGGGAAATTGGCTGAGGAGAGCTGTCTTCTCAGCATCCAGCCTAAGGAAAAGGCACCAAAATCAACTCCACCCACACCCCAGGCATCAGGGAGCAGCCAGCTGCTGGATTAGGCAGGGCTCACGTGGTGGAAGGAAGTCTGGACTACACAGGATGAAGCCAGGGATTAAAGAGCCTGAACTCCATTTCTCCTTGGAGCTGGTACGTGGGAGATGAGCTTTCAGCTTTCAGCTTGACTTTTCTTGCCAAACCTGTCAAGGCCAAGGCCTGCAGCACGTTCAGTCTGGGGGCCTTATGCTGGCAACTCCCACAAGGAAACGATCATGGAATCATGGAATGGTTTGGGTTGGAAGAGACCCTAAGGACCAACTAATTCCAACCCCCTGCCATGGGCAGGGACACCTTCCACTATCCCAGGTTGCTCCAAGCCCCATCCAACCTGGCCTTGGACACTTCCAGGGATCCAGGTCCAGCTTCTCTGGGCACCCTGTGCCTCACCACCCTCACAGTGAAGAATTTCTTAACTCAGAAGGAAACTTTGCCACCTCCAAAAATTCCTTACACACTCAGCTCTTCAAGAAACATCAAGCCTCCTTGAAAAGCAGGCAAATTTCTTTAATGCCAGTAATTAAATACATCAACAAACATTTAACCTCCCTCCTCAGCAGGTCCTTTACTAAAGCACCACAATTTTCTCCCAATAATTCTCTAAGATACCTGACTCCTAATTAACATTCCACCTCATGTTTTATTGATCAGCTCCAACACTGAGGGCAGAGCTATTTTAGAACCCACTCAACTCTTTAACCCCAGTCAGGGGGGCCATGAGATTTATCTGCTCATAATCCAACACTTTACCACAGCAGCACATAACAGACAACACAGGCATGGCTTCTGCTCCCAAATTTCTAGAATCCCAGAATATTTTGGATTGGAAAGGATCTTCAGGACCATCGAATTGCAGCCCCTCTGGCACAGGCAGGGACACCTGACCTACCTTGTCCCGTACATATTCCCAGAGAACTCGGCGTGCTCGATGAATTCACCAGCATCAATGTCTTTCTGCATTTCCTCTCTGGTCACAAAGTGATAATCTGGACAGGGGAAAATGGGGAAAACAGACAGAAATGAACAGTTTTGAAGGCAAACTTCACGGTCAAAATGACACCCATGGGTTTTTGAGGGAGGAGACACTTAAAAATCTGCTTCAGATAATGCTGGCAGACTGCAGAGATTCACTTCCTGCTTCTACACCAGTTGTCCCAACACCTGCTCAAAACATTCTGGAGTTTTCTGTGTGGCCAAAAATGCTCCTCTACCCCATTTTTTATATCCTTTCCCATTCCTGGTGCAGTGGGAACCTCTCCCCCCTTGCCTACAGGTGTGGCATACACTGCAGCAGGAATGGTACGGCCTTTAATTTGAAAGGATTTATAATTAAAGACCAGAATGGGATGAGAGAGAGGGAGATAAAAGGGAACATCAAAACCAAAGTAACCAAAAAGGAATATTTCTTCATCTTCTGTTGAAATTCCTCTCTTTATTTCAGAGGAAAAACTGCCATTGGAAATTAAGAACAAACCTCATTTGATTTGTTTCTTAATTATGCAAATACATGAACAAACAGCTGGGCACAAGAAATTAATACAGCTAAAACCATCTCACTAAGCAGCTGCACTTCCCAAAGCAGTGGCCATTGGAGGGATCTCCCCAGAACTACCTGGAACTTTGGAAAAATCAAATCACCCGACACCCAAGTTCAGAGCAGGGTACCTAAAATGAGAGCCCAGCTTTGAAAACCTGAATTATTTGGAGAGTCCAATGAGACAGAACCAACTGCAACAGGCTCACCTTTGCCATTCACCTCTCCAGGTCTTGGCTGCCTTGTGGTATCTGCAGGGAAAGAAAAAGAAGAAAAAACAGCCTTGCAAGTTCTGTACATCACCCAAGGGTGTTGCAGGATCAAAGAAATGCCAAGGTCGAAGTGGCACATGGACCTCTAGGAAAAAAATCTCTACCAAGAGGCAATTTAGGAAAAATAAGGTTTAGTTTGAAGTGAGATGAGAGATTCAGTTGAATTGAGAGCATAGGATGACACACACACACACAAAATAGATAATTTTAAGTTTTTTTTCTCCTCCCACAACATTAAATTTTTAAACATCCAGTGTTTGCTCTTTCATGGTGGAGTGAATCCAGATCTCAAATCACAGATTTTACCTGCAGTACACAAAGTGTTGGGATATTAAAACACATTTTGCTAATGGACTTAAAAACACCTTGCAGAGCTCCATGGAAAAATCAAATGGCTTTTGAAGCAGAAACAGGAGGGGGGATTTTACTTTCAGAGTCAAGAATCACTGAGAAGAATCTCGTTTCCTCTCTGACTTGTGTTTAGTGATGTGGGGAGTCACCAGGCATGGAAAGATGCTGCTCCAGACCAATCTTAGACTTGCCACTCCATACCAGCAGTAAAAGGTGTCCTGAATTATTTAAACATCCCCAGGAGCCCAGAGACAGATGAGAAAAACAGAAAAACAAGCACAGAAAAACCATGAAAAACCATTATTTGGGGTGTAAATAGAGCTCCAGAGGTAGGCTCTGAGCTGGCACTCCTGAACTCCTCCACAGCCCATCCCTGGATACTCACGGGAGACGCTGAAGCCGAAGATGTTCTCATAATCTTTGAGCAGTTTCTTTAACAAAGTGCTTTTCCCTGCCCCTGATGGGCCACTCAGAACCACTGGCCTTGGTCCCTGCATGACTGGGGAGAGAGAGAAAAATGTGTCTGGTTAGAAACACACATGGAAACACAGCTGTGGATTCCCAGGAGTGCTCAGTCCCTCAAAACAGCACCAATCCTTTACCCCTGGTGTGGCAGGGGATATCCCCCCTCTCCCCACCACAGGTGGCCAGTGCAGAGAGGAAAAGATAACCCAGGTGGGCAAGGTAGCATCTCCTGGCACCAGAAAGTCTGCCAGCCTAACCAAGAATCAACACCTTGGTGTAGAAAGCAGAAGTGGGGAGAGGTAAAAGAAAAAACACAGGTGACCAAAAGGCCTGTTTTACACTATAAAAGTCCTACAGGTCATCTCAGAGGCAGAAGTCTCTCACACACTCCCTGGGAACCTGTGAGATGACTTCTCCCTGAAGTTTGGACTCAACTTCGTGGTCACTTTTCCAGAAATTGAGGGAAAAGATTTCCATGTGTTCTCCATCACAACTGTCCTGGGGTGACTGTATGATACTGCATTCCCTGTCCTCTGCCCTGTGCCAGACATGAATCCTGTGCCTTCCTGTGTCTTTGAGCTGTTTCTCAGGAGAGGGGGGAGGGAAGCCAGGTGAATTTTTCAGAGCGGTTTGTGCTCAAGGACACACACACTCCCCTGCCTTGCTGCTGCTACAGAATTGAGGAAAGCACCTTCCTGCTTTTTTCCCAAATTTTGGCAGAGCCACACCCACAGAAAGGACTCTGAAATCTACCCAGGTTTCTTCTCCACAGCGAGAGGTTTTATTATTTAACATTATTCATTCTTTTTGGTGCCTGCGTGCACTCTGCTTGTTAAATAAATAGGGGTTTTTTTCCACTTTCCTCCGAGGAATTTCTTTCTGAACCTGGTGGAGGAGGGGCTGCTGAAATCTGCCTTACGACACAGGGATGTTCATTTCAGACATTTTCCTCCAAATTTGTCTCAAACCAAGACAGATGGTAAGAAACACTGGGTCCTAAGTTACATTATTTCTTCACCAGCTGTAAAATTACCAGTACCTTTAACTCCACGTGTATGTAACACTCTTGTCTCTATTTTATCTTATTCCTGTGTAGTAATAGTCTGGTTTAAGTCTTTTGTCTGTTAGTTTTGTGTCTAATAATATATAATTCATTCTATAATAGACTGAATCAGCCATTATTAAAGAACTTGTGAATGAGAGTGGGTTTTGGGGTGCTGGCCACCCACCTCAATAAAGCTACTGCCTGCTGCCAGAGGCTTGGGCAAAAGGCAGGCACTTACCTAAACTCCCACATCTCATTCATAACACTAATGTAGGCATTTCTGCAGGAAAATCTGAAATGATGTAAAATCACAAGCCTAGAGCTGATAAAAAGTACTGGGAGTGCAGGAACACTTCTCAAGAGACTGAGGTTAAACACATAGGATGTAACCCAAAGGAGGAGGAAACTGATTTCAGCTGCCACTAAACAGGGATGATTCAAGCCAGCTGTTCTCCATCACAGTTGGGCCTCACTGGGACCAAAATCCTAAGGAAAACTCTCTCTAACAGGAACAAAATCCTATTTGTGCCTGGTGGCATTTGGAATCATGGGACAGAGGTACAGTCCCAGCCCCTTCCCTCTCACAGGGAAAAAGGAGCTTCAAGGAGAGTTTGCAGGATAAGACTTGGGAGTTCTCCATCACCAACCCCCAAACCCTTGCAACAGCACCTGAACTCAGGTGTAATCACTGCCATGAACGTGCTCTGGGGTTTATTCCCATATTTCCTGGAGCACCAACTCCATCTGGAGGTGTCTCATGGCAAGAGGGAAAGGTTCAGTTCCTGGTACAGATGAAAACAAGGCAGCCTGGGGCCACACAGAACTTGCTGCAGTTGTTTCATCAGCCAGAAAGAAAGAAAAAAAAAAAAAAGTTTTCATGTTCCCGCATCTCTGGGGAGGAAGAAAGGTTAATTATCCACGTGGGAAAAAGAAGAAAATGCTGTATAAGGGTACAGGGGATACCACTGGGGACCCTCATCCATCAGCAGCTTCCAAACCAGAAGTGACGGTGAGAGTGGGACAAATCAAATCAAATTCTTCCTATTTAAAACCAACTACTTTCAGCAAGCAGTAAAATCCCTGGAACAGCATTTTTTTAACCTCCTGGACTGGGTGTGGCCGGGGGAGCCACCAGCCAAGGGGCAGATAATGCCTTTCCGTTTTAAATTAGCTCAGAGCAATGTCACCCTGACCTTACGCATCACTTCTCAAACAGCCTTAAGCCGAACGCTGGCTCACCGGAGCAGCCGCGGGCTAATCCAGCCGGGCTCGCTCCCTGACCCCGCCTGCCTGAGCGGGAACCTCCTCAGCCCTAAATCCCTCCCTCCGGCAGCACGGAGAATTACACAGCTTTTCCCTCTGCTTCCTGAGGGTACTCGTCCGACCGGAGTTCATCCCAGGCTGCGCGAAGGGACGGGATAATAATAATACCCAAAGGCTAAGGAGGGGCCAACAGCGGCCACGGCTCACGGTCAATATTCATCCATAAGGAAATTCCTTTATTCCTTCTTTTTGTTTGTTCAGCGCCCTCCCCGGGTGCTGCAGCCCCAGAGATGCAACAGATGAGGCCTTGGAGGACCAGTCCCATCACCACATTGCCGGATTAGGCTCCAGCATCCCAAAAACTGAAGGCTGAACAAACTTTGGGAAGTCCTTTAGGGGCCTTCCTACCATTCTTTTAGTCCTTAAACTTCCTTTATTTCCAAATAACACAGGTTTTGCCTAAATATTCCACACCAGAAGAAAGCACCAGGGAAATGCTACTTGGTGCTCAGCAGTCCCTGAGGAGTTACCCAAACCATTTCCCTCTCTCCTGCCCCTCGAAGTTCCTCTCTCCCACATAATTCCATCAGGTGAGCCCTAAGCATTCCCTGGAAAGCACTCCACACAAATTCATCACCCTTCAGACATCCCCGTGGCTTCACAACACCTCTGCTCCCCAACACTGTTCCTTCATCACCCAGCAGCTCCCACCAGCACCCCGAAAGCCCCACATGTGACATTGGGATCCCAGCATGGATTTGTCCAGGTGTTCCTGGACAAACCCTTCCATGATCCAGCTGTGCCAACAAGAACTGCTCTGGATGCACAAATCCCAGTCCTAGATCCCAGCGAGAGGGAAAAAGAGCTTTCCCCTCTCCTCCCTCAAAATTTCAGCTGCCCTTTAACAAACACCAGTAGAAAACCAGGAATTTAAAGCTGCCCAAATCACTTCCAAACACTTCATTCCACCCCAGACAAACTGGGAAGGGGGGGCAGAGGAATGGGCTGGGAGCAGGTTCCAACACATCCTTACCTTTTCCTGGTCCTCCCTTCCAGCCAAGGAGAGCAGTCCAGCCCCTGGCAGCTGCACAGGCTCCTGGGGACAGAGCTGGGCTATTTGTGAGCTCCTAAAGCCTTAACTAATGAGCCACAGTTTAAAGACGGCCAATGAGAACAATCCCGCTGGGCTTTAATCTCCCCTCCCGTTCCTCCTCCGCTCCCTGCTCTCCTGCCTGGCAAAGCTGCACCCAACACCCCCAAAAAGGCTGAGGGGTGCCAGCCCTTGCTGCTCTGGGATGATGGAAAACAGCAAAGCTGACCCTGTCCCTGCAGTCACCGAAGGCACAAGGATTTTGGCTGGGTAGATCCTGGCATGGTTTGGTTGGAAGGGACCTTCCAGACCATCTCATTCCAAACCCCTGCCAGGGGCAAGGACAATTTCCATAAGACCAGGCTGCTCCAAGCCCCCTCCAACCTGGAACACTTCCAGGCACTTTCCTTCTGCAGGCAATGCTCCTTTTCCTATGGACCAAAGCCACAGAGCTTCACCACTGCTTCACCTCAGGTCCACGACCACAAAGGTGAGAGGAAAACTCCTCCTCCTGCTCACAGATCCAAACCATCTCTCCCCAGTTCCACAGTGGGACCCTCTCCCTCACTTTACTCCCTGTTCTTTCCCCAAAATACTCATAAATAAGAGAAAAGACACCTGGGTTGTGGCCATGCCTCACTTCCTTCAAAATTGAACTAAAAATAAACCTGAAGACTTGCAGGTGCTTCCTCTTGCCTCCCTCGTGAATCCCTTCTCTTGCTGGAGATCTGCAGAGGAAAACTGAGAGGGAACAAAAGCCATCTCCACTCCCAGATGATGGGGCTGGGCCCTCACAGGAGGAAAGATGGCAAACTGAGAATTTCATAGAATCCCAGTTTGGTTGGAAGGGATCTTAAAGCTCATCCCGTCCCTCCTGGGGCAGGGACACCTCTCACCATCCCAGGCTGCTCCAAGCCCATCCAGCCTGGCCCTGGACACTGCCAGGGATGGAGCATCCACAGCTTCCCAGGGCAATCCCACGATGTCCCTGCCCTCATTCCCTGCTCCCCCATCCCTGCCCAACAGCTCCTCCCCCCACCAACCCACAGCCCTCAAAACCCACAGGTGAAGCAACAAAAGAACCCCCAAAACCCCAGATCTGATGGATATGGGGATTTTTCTCTCTCCTGCTTGCTTCCCAGCCCAGGAATGCATCAGATCACATTTCCAAGCTGGCTGCAGCAGGAACACCACAAAGATGTGGTTATTCTAGGCAGAAGCTCCAATTTT
The DNA here is from genome assembly GCA_013397115.1 of Edolisoma coerulescens. Taxonomy (NCBI): domain Eukaryota; kingdom Metazoa; phylum Chordata; class Aves; order Passeriformes; family Campephagidae; genus Edolisoma; species Edolisoma coerulescens. The sequence goes on from VWZW01006244.1 coordinate 1,094,791, forward strand.
CCCGTTTTGTCAGATTTTGACATTTTCAGAGCAGCTAATCTGCAAATACCCAGCACAGAGTTTCCTAAAAATGGGTTGGGATCCAGCCCAACCCACCAAAACCACTGCAGAGTCGATCAGCAAGAGAACAGCCCAACTAATTAACAACATTAATTAACTGCCACACCTGGGACTGAGGACAAACAACCACATAAAGCCCTATGGGCTGCCAAAACACGAGGTGGTCAGTGAAGGAGGATGCAGAAGGTTGTCCTCAAGGCAAGGAATGTTTCCTGATCTGCTTGTGCTGCTAAATTCACCCTGGATTTTACCTCACAGGTGGCAACTTAACCAGGGAAGCAAAGGACAGACATCACAAGAGTTAAAGAAATTAAAACTGATTGGCAGAGAGGCTTTACGAGGAAGGCAAAGCCCCCTTATGAAGAAGAAAAGAAGATTAAAGTACAGTTTCCCTGGAGCCTTGAGAAAGGTCTCCTGGATTAGGATTATAATCTCACCCCCTATTTTTAGCAGGTTTGTTATAAAGGTGCCACACCCAGCTTTCTAAGATTTGGGATAGGTTCCAAAAAGGGAGAGAGCTCCTGCTGTGACAGACAGGGAATTATCTGCAGTACTGGAACAGAGAGGTCCCAGCCTTCCAACTTTACCCATCCTGTGAGTCTGTGAGGAGCAGAGCATCCCACAGCAGTACGGAACTGGAACTCAGCCACCTTTTGCCTGGAAATAATTTCCTAAAAAGCACTAATTAGCCCCTCCACTGGCTGCACTCCTGGCTTGCAGGCAGCCGTGATGCTGCAGAGGGGACATGAACCACTTGCTCAAGGTCACTGCAGAAATCAGGGAGGTCCAAGCCAGTTATTCCAAGACCATGTCCTGCTGTAAACCAGACCAGTTTAACCCACCAGTAGGATGAAACCAGTTTACCCACCCGGGAAAACCTCTGCAGAGGTGAAGCTCACACAGGTGTGGTTTTACCATCCACTTCCCCACACGTGTTTCACCACAGAGCATTTTGTTTTAGGATACCTGAGGGATGCTTATCCCTAAACCCCTCTTACCTCATCGTATCCCACAGGGCCCACAAACCCCACCTGATCCCACAAGCACATCCCTGTCTGGCTTATCTAACCGGGGACAGGGACATCTTGGAGCCACCCTGGAGCAGCTCAGTGATGGTAGCCGGTGTGGATGTTGGGAAGGGCACACAGCCAGCCCGGGGACAGCCCCGTGGGGCTGCGACCTGTCCCACCCCCCTCAGCCACCCCACGTGGATAGCAGGGCACATGCAGGGCTCGGAGGACAAGGGGGGAGCTCGGCCTCCCCGGGGCAGGGTGTGAGCCCCCTCATGCAGGGGGTCCTGTGGGGGATCAGCACCCCCAGGTCGGTACCTCAGTGCCCCCGCACCCCTCAGCCGAGGGGCTGAGGACCCCCATGAGGCGCTCAGCAGCCGGGACCCCTCAGCTCAGGGCTCCCACGGGGGGCGGAGGGCCCTCAGTCCAGGACTCTGCGAGCGGCGGAGCATCCTGGGGCCTGCGGGACCCCCTCAGCCCAAGGCCTTTGTGAGGGGCTGAGCACCCCAGGACTCCTCAATCCAGGGCCTCCAAGAGGGGCTGAGCACCCCGGGACGCCTCAGCAGAGGAAACCCAGGAGGAGCTCGGCACCTCAGGGCAGGCTAAGCCCCCTTGGCCAAAGGCCCTTGTGAAGGGCTGAGGACCCCGGAGCCGGCCAGGACCCCTCATTCCAGGCCCCCATGAGGGGCTGAACGCCCCGAGGTCCCTCAGCCGAGGACCCCTTGGAGTGAGCGAGCTCCTCGGGCTGGTTGGACCCCCTCTGTCCGTGGCCCTCGTGCGGTCTCGGCACGCCGTGGCCGGCTGTGCCCCTGAGCCTGCGGTCCCCGTGAGGGTGCGAGCCCCGGCCCCATCCCCGCTCACCCGCCCGGGCGATCCCCGCCCCGCGCATCCGCCCGAGGATCATGAGGGGTGGGGGGGGCGGTCCCGGCAGCCCCCGCGCGCGCCCGCCGCCGCGCGCCCTGACGTCATCTCGGGGGCGGGGCCACGGGGAGCGCGCGGTCACGTGAGCGCGGGGNTACCCATCCTGTGAGTCTGTGAGGAGCAGAGCATCCCACAGCAGTACGGAACTGGAACTCAGCCACCTTTTGCCTGGAAATAATTTCCTAAAAAGCACTAATTAGCCCCTCCACTGGCTGCACTCCTGGCTTGCAGGCAGCCGTGATGCTGCAGAGGGGACATGAACCACTTGCTCAAGGTCACTGCAGAAATCAGGGAGGTCCAAGCCAGTTATTCCAAGACCATGTCCTGCTGTAAACCAGACCAGTTTAACCCACCAGTAGGATGAAACCAGTTTACCCACCCGGGAAAACCTCTGCAGAGGTGAAGCTCACACAGGTGTGGTTTTACCATCCACTTCCCCACACGTGTTTCACCACAGAGCATTTTGTTTTAGGATACCTGAGGGATGCTTATCCCTAAACCCCTCTTACCTCATCGTATCCCACAGGGCCCACAAACCCCACCTGATCCCACAAGCACATCCCTGTCTGGCTTATCTAACCGGGGACAGGGACATCTTGGAGCCACCCTGGAGCAGCTCAGTGATGGTAGCCGGTGTGGATGTTGGGAAGGGCACACAGCCAGCCCGGGGACAGCCCCGTGGGGCTGCGACCTGTCCCACCCCCCTCAGCCACCCCACGTGGATAGCAGGGCACATGCAGGGCTCGGAGGACAAGGGGGGAGCTCGGCCTCCCCGGGGCAGGGTGTGAGCCCCCTCATGCAGGGGGTCCTGTGGGGGATCAGCACCCCCAGGTCGGTACCTCAGTGCCCCCGCACCCCTCAGCCGAGGGGCTGAGGACCCCCATGAGGCGCTCAGCAGCCGGGGGCCAGCCGGGACCCCTCAGCGCTCTCCTGCTGGGTGTCCCACAGGGACGGGCCTGGCGGACGTTCATGTCACCCCCACAGTGACACCCATTCTCCCTTCTGCCACCCTTCTCCCGCCAGCGCCCAGCGCCTCCAGGCCGCGTTCCGGCCGCCGCTCGCCGCCTGCGTCCGCAGCAACTCCAACCGCGCCGCCATCGCGCGCCTGCAGCGGCAGCTCTACGGCCGCCTCTACCCCGCGCTGCTGGTCAGCACCGACGGCTCCGCCGTCCGCCTGCGCTACGGGGAGCCCAAGAGGATCCTCATGGTACGGGGCAGGTGGCTGCGGGCGAGGAGAGCCCCGCCAGCCTCGTGCGGTGTCCTGGCGGGCTCGGGCCGTGTCCCTGGGGGCTCACGCTGTGTCCCCCGGGGTCTCGTGCCCTGTCCCGGGGCCTGATGATGGGTCCTGGGAGCTCACACCGTGTCCCTGGGATCTCATCCTGTGTCCTGGGAGCTCACACTGTGTCCCTGGGATCCCACCCTGTGTCCTGGGATCCCACCCTGTGTCGTGGGAGCTCACACCGCGTCCCTGGGATCCCACCCTGTGTCCTGGGGGCCCACCCCGTGTCCCTNGAGCTCACACCATGTCCTTGGGATCCCACCCTGTGTCCTGGGGGCCTCACACCATGTCCTTGGGATCCCACCCTGTGTCCTGGGATCCCACCCTGTGTCATGGGAGCTCACACCACGTCCCTGGGATCCCACCCTGTGTCGTGGGAGCTCACACCACATCCCTGGGATCTCACCCTGTGTCCTGAGGGTCTCACACCATGTCCCAGGGGTCTCAGGCCTTGTCCCAGGGCTTCACGCCATGTCCTGGGAGCTCATGCCTGTCCCTGGGCTATCTCACACCATGTCCCACGGGTCTCGTGCTGTGTCCAGGGAGCTCGTGCCGTGTGCTAGGGGTGTCACACTGTGTCCCCGGGGTCTCATCCCGTGTCCCCCGTGTCCCCAGCTGCCCCTGGACAGCAGCACGCTGCCCGAAGCCGAGCGCAAGGCTCGCCTGCGCCGGCACTTCCCCAGCAAGCCTAAGGCCAAGGAGGAGGAAACCTTCGAGGGCATCGACCTGGACACCTACAAGAAGTTCTGGAAGAAGTGAAGCCCTGAAAGCAGACCTGTATCAATACATAAATAAATAAATATGAGCAAAGCCGTGCGTCGGCGGTGCGGTTCTGTGGGGCTCCCCCCGCGCGGGGCGGCGCGGTGGTACCGCCCGTCCCGTCCCCCCCTCCGGCGGTGCCCGCGGTGGTAGCGGCGGGGCGGGCGCGCGCTCGGCGGCCGGANCTATGGCAGGAGCTGTCATGGGGCTGCCCCGTGCCGCAGAGGGGATGTGGAAGCTTCACAGTGATGGGGACACGGGCGTGTCACCCCACAGCCACCTTTTCTTGTCCCCAGGGTGTCCCTAGGCTGTGTGATCTCCATTTGCTGCAGCCGTCTCTCCCACCTGGGCTGAGATGGCGGCGAGCCGGGCACTNCTCCGGGTGTGACCCCGCGGGTCGGGCCCGCCTCGTCCTCGCACTCCCCAACCCGGAGGGGCCGGGGGTGAAGGGAACCCTCCCCGGGCTGCTTTCACACGCCTCGGGGACGGGCAAACTGGCTCCTCAGGCCCTGCAGCCTCCGGGTCCTGCAACTTCCCACTGGCCCTAAACCCCTTCCCAGACCCTGAAACTCTCCCCCAGGTAATGCCCCA
>VWZW01006244.1:1099562-1118829 GCA_013397115.1 Edolisoma coerulescens
AGGCTGCCCTAAGGCCCCCTCCTCACCCAGCAACCTCCCCCCAGGCTGGGACCCTCCCCAAGCCGTGCACCCCCTCCCACCTCCGGGTTATAAACCCCCCCTTGCAGCCTGTAACACCTCCCCAAAGGCCTTTGGTGACTCCACTGACCCCTGGGGGGCCAAATTTACTTCCCTGCACCTTCAAGAGACCCTGCAGGGTTGCATGGAGGATCTGAAGTGGGTAATCCCAGGTTGATCCCTTTGCAGGTCACCAGATTCCCCCCGAATCTGCTGCGGGGTCCGGCACCATGTTCGGCTCCTCCCGGGGCGGGGTCCGGGGGGGCCAGGACCAGTTCAGCTGGGAGGATGTCAAGACGGACAAACAGCGTGAGAACTACCTGGGTGAGGGCTGATCCTGCTCAAACCCCGTGTCCCACCCTCCCTGTCCCACCTGCCACGGTTTTGGGGTGCGGATGGAGGTTTTGGGGTGCGATGATGTTGAGGGGGAGGCGTTGTTCCCCACAGGGAACTCGCTGATGGCGCCGGTGGGCCGGTGGCAGAAGGGCAAGGACCTGACCTGGTATGCCAAGGGCAAGAAGGACACGGCCCCCCCGTTATCCCGGGAGGAGGAGCTGGCTGCCGTCCGCCTGGCCGAGCAGGAGGCCATGATGGCAGCGCTGTGAGTCCACACCCCACAAACACCCCAAAAACCAGGGGGTGCAAAGCCTCCCCACACACCTCACCTGTTCTTGTTTGCATAGGGGCTACAAGAACTTGAAGAGGCAGCCCACGGGCCTCAGCAAGGAGGTAACAGGGGCACCACGTGTCCCCCCAGTGTCCCCTCCCCTCGGCTCTGATTTTGGGGACACACACAGGACACTGTCCCCCCTCCCCACAGGACCTGGCTGAGGTGTGCAAGAGGGATGGCGCCGAGCGGGACGAGAAGGACGTGGATCGGGTGGTGGGTTTGGGCAGCTCCAGGTAAGAAGAAGTGGGGATCCTGCACCAATTCCAGCACAATTATTATTAGATTGTTTGATTTTAGTGTTTTTATGCTTTTTTTGCGTGGTCTCTCCGCAGTGGCAGCGCTGGCCGGGTGATGCTCTCCAAGGAGGACAAGGAGGCAGCTAAGATGGGGCTCTCTGTCTTCACGGTACGGTGCCACTCACATTGTCCTTGGAAGGTTCAAAAATAGATGGGAAAAGGCAAAAAACTGTGGCCCACAGGTGGAATATTTTATTTAAAAACCAATCTGGGTATTGTAGCGCAGAGACCTGCAGGACTTTCCTGTGTGCTGTTGGCACGGAGTTCATTCATGGGGCTTTAATTTGGAAGCAGCTCTTAAGGATATTCTAATTTTTCCCCAAATGGAATTTAAATTTTTTTCTTCAAGTTTAATTTTTAAAAGGAGAAAAAACCTTTGCCTTGTAATTACAAGCTATGGGCTCATGGACTCTGTATTTTTTCCCCTCTCCAATCTTAGCACCAGAAAGTCTCCAGCAGCCCAGAGACATCTGGCTCCAAGAAGAAGCAGGAAAAGGAGGAGAAGGTGGAGGAGAAACGGTGAGGATTTTTCCCAGTCTGGTGGGAAACCACCAGAAATGCCCTGGGTGTTGTGGGAAATATTTTACAAAATGTTTCCATGGCTCTGTTTGGCACTGGGCTTGTTCTGCATCTGTCTGAGTCATCCCCAAAAGCCTCTGTGGGCTCCTCCTTGGCAAAGGAGGGATGTGCCTGGAAAAAGGGATGGGGATGAGATTTTGGAGCCAGAGGAATGCACAGTGCAGGGATTCTCATTGCTTGATCTCTTCCCCGCAGACCTGAGAGCAGCAAAAAATCCAAAAAGGAGAAGAAGAAGGAGAAAAAGAACAAGAAAAAGAAGAAACATAAGAAGGAGAAGAAGAAGGACAAGGACAAGCATTCCAAGAAGGATGCTGCCCCGTCATCCTCTGATTCATCCCCAGATCGGGATAAGAGGTAACTGGGTTGGGATGGGGCACCATCAGTGGAAAACGGGATGAAGGATTCGGAAGAACCACGTGGTCATGGCTGGCATCAGGATGTCCCGCTGGCATCTCCTGCCTTCCCAAACTCCCTTTTTCACCCCCAGAATCACCTCGTAGGCGTTCCCAAGATCCCTGCTGTCACTTGCTCCGTCTCCCCCGCGGCGCAAGGGCAGGAAGAGGAGCAGGTCCCGGTCCCCCCCGGCCCGCGGGCTCCGGCAGCGCCACGACACCGACTCGGAGGACTGAGGGGGAAGCTGGGGTCGTTTCAGGGAGATCTTCCACAGAGTTTATATTTTTTAAGGTGATTAAATTAAAAAGGCCGCAGCTCCGCGGGCGCCGGGGCAGGGTCTGGCAAAGGGCATTAAGGCTGTGGGGCCAACAGCCCCTTCCCTGCCCGCCCAGGGGCAGCAGCAGCAGGTGTGGGGGGCAGCAGGGCCCCGGGCACCCAGCTCCTCGCTCCCTAGATCCATCCATCCAGGCAGGAGTGAGCACGGAGGATGCTGTGGGGTGGGGGCTGGTGCTGGGGTGGTTCTGGCTGTGGTGCTGAAAATGCTGTAGATACCTCGTGTTTATGTATAGAGACTTTGGAAGAGATTATTATTATGATTGTTATTATCATGGGGTTTTTGTCTTCTTTCTCTGCCCTTGAGTGCTTGCCAGCAGAGTGGCTGAAGAATTTCTTTAAAAATTCCCTAAGTTCATCAGCTGCATGGATGGGACCTTAAAGCTCATCTTGTTCCAATCCCCCTGCCATGGGCAGGGACACCTTCCCCGGGACCAGGTTGCTCCAAGCCCTGTCCAGCCTGGCCTTGGACACTTTAATAATTCCTCAATTTATGGGGAGAAGGTGGATGGGACCAGGTGTCTTCCATAGGCTTTGGCCCTGGCCACATCCATCCATCCCAGGGAGCAGCAAACTCCATTCCCATCCAGGACTTACACCCACAGAACGCAATTATTTATGTTCTTGGCATACTGAAGCAGGGGAATTCTACATCAATAAATAGAAATATTGATCCGAATGGAAAGGGGGTGTCCCGAGCGGCTCCGGAGCGTCGCTGGCTGCGGCGTGGCCGTGCCAAGCACAAGGGCCCCATTTGTGTTATTAACGATGCAGTGGAAGACAGGGAGGGTTTGTGTGTCTTGGTGGACAAAAGCCCAGTGGGGCCGTGCTCAGGAGCTCACAAAGCCCTTCTGTCCCAGCGTGCTGGGCCCGGGCCCTGGGAGATGCCGCGGAGCCGTCACAGCCTGCGGTGATCCCCAGCCCAACACCGTTTTTGGGGTTGACAACCTCTTGGCATGAGGGCTGCTCCTCGTGGTCTGAGCAGCTGCAGATCCAGATCCCTGCCAGGGATGCCCATGGCACAGCTGGGGTGGCCCCGAGCCCAGGCACTCCCTGGCCAGGGGCTCTGACCCTGCTGGTGCTCACCAGGCTGAGCTCAGGGCCACCTCCAGGGGATTTTGGGATCCCAACTGTGGCTGGAGCCTGCTGGGAGCATCCCAGAGCAGGGCTGTGCCTAATGGGAACTGGGCACTGGGAGCCACAGGTTGAAAAGGAGCCATGGGAGAGTGGAAACACCTCAGCGAGCAGACAAAAAATAGCACAACTCCCAGGGTCCTGCTCCCTCCCTGGGCTCCCACTCCCCATCTTCACCTCCCAGGTGGATGGGAGGGATGCTGTGGCAGGGCTGGGCTCTGCCAGGGGTGATTTGCACCCACAGCTCCCCAGCAAAGGGAGAGGGTGCTGATCTGCCCAGGGCCAGGCCAGAGGGGCCGTGGCTCTGCTGGCCCGGCTCAGTTCAGCTCTCCCGAGCTTTCTCCTGGCCCCCATCTCACAGCTTGGCCTCTCCTGCTCTCCCCCTCTCCTGTTTCACACTCCAAACCAAGATCTGAGGAAATGAGTTTGAGAAACATGGGGAAGCCAAAACTGAGGGTGAGGGGGGTAAAGGAGCCCAGCCCCATCCCTGTCCCAGGGCCACTCACCCCAAAACCTCCCTGTCCAGCTGCTGCATGAATTCCTGGGGGACTGGGCAGGATCCTTTGCCCTGGGCTTGAGCCACCTCCTGCCCAGCTGCTGGGTGGCCAAAATTCCAGGAGGTCTGGCTGAGCCTGGAACAGAGCAAAGCCTGTGCTGCCCAGAGCAGAGGGCAGAGCACAGCTCCCACAGCTCTGATAACATCACCACGTTCCCCGTTTTCCACAGCAAATTCTGTATGCAGAGGAGCAGCATCCTAACCCAGCTGGCCCTTCAAGTTCAATCCCCTCCCAGAACCCCCATAAAGAGCTGTCCTGCCCTACTAGGGATGCAAATATCCTGATTCAGAGCTTGAAATTCCAAGGTGAATTTCTGACTTGCAGAGGTTTGTGATCCCAGTTTGCTCAGTGCTATTTCCCCTTCACTACAGCCCCAGCCCCGGTCCCTGTTACCCACCCAGAGTCCCAGCTTTCCCCACAGGGAATTTGCTCTCTAACCTGCAGGACAGACCTTTCATCCTACAGCTTTCCAGCCTGTGTAATGGGGAATCTGCTGCAACTCCAGCCAGGAAAACAGCCAGGAGCTGGCGGGCAGCCCGCGCGTGACCACTGGGGAGGAGAAGCTGCAGCTGACAGGGAAGGCAGGAGGATCACCCGGAGGAGGAGCTCTGTCCCAGATCCAGAGGGGACTGCAGAATGGAAAAATGCAGAACAATGCATTTAGGAAGGCAGAATTCCTATTTTTCCCCACAAAAGTGCTAATTCACAGATCCCGTAATTAAATGGGATCAGCAGGAGGAACAATCTGGTGGGGGAAGTGATGGGGCTATGCAAAAAGCTCAAGCTTTGTTGTCCCAGAGGCAACAAAGTGACTGCAGCAAAACCCAACAAGCATCACCCACCACATCACCTGCAGGGTTCCAACCAGGAATGATGCATTTCTTGGAAAATACAGGAGATATCCTCAAATTTTCCTGCAAATTTTGATGTTGCTGCTTGGATTTGGATCCCCTGCACAAAGCTGATACAAACCAACACAATACCAGTGCAAGTTTCATGAAACTTTTTATTCAACAAGTATTTAATTATGATTCTGCCAAGATGATCGAATGAACAGCAAGGCATAAAAAACATGAAATAGTTAAGAGATTTTATTCTAATAGCTTTAATTACAGTGCTTGTTTGTCGAAATGAAAACTGAAAACAAGTATACAAAACAGTTGATTACTAGTTGTGTATTGAAAGCAATAAAGGTTTCCACAACACTAAATAAACCAGTTCTGATAGTTCCTCGAGTTAAAGTTTTAACAGCTCCAGCTTCTTCAGTGTTTATCAAAATACAAAAGAAAAGTAAAGAGGTCTTTTTTTTATTTTTCTGATGGCAAATCTGAACCTTGCAGTATGAGGGATGCCAAGGGTTTTCACACATATACAGATATGGGATTGTTCCAAAATGGGATTGAATACTTGTAGAGTGGAATGACTCTCCAAACTCTCATGCTTTTTGTTTTTTTCCCTAGACACTATACACAGATGTTTGGTGTTTTTCATGGCAATTCTTATGTTAAGTACAGTACTTTCTGCCTATAGAGCTTAGGACTAGGACAGGCTGTGCTTCCTGTGGAAAGGTTTTGCCTTCTGGAGTGGTTTACGCACAAGAAAAGTACAAAACACTTTTTGACAAATACGACAGGCTAAAAATGTCGACTTCTGGAAATGATTCAAGTTCAATGGAAACGAGAAATCTCACCTGAACCAAAAGTCAGATGTTTAGCATGAGTCTGCAAAGCTCACCTAAACCAGGCCCGGCAAATCTTGTAACGGTTGTGAATGAAGATGAGCACAGACTACGAGCTACAGAAAGAGCCAGAGATCTACTACTTATGATCTGTTCGTTAAGCAGATGAAGCTAATTGGGTGTCAGTCATTGCTTCACCCTTTCAAAAGAATCAAGAGTCACCACCTTAGAGCTGGAGCAGCAGAAGCGATGTCAAACGTTTGTGTGTTTAAGTGTTTTTACTTTTCCTGGTCTATTTAAAAAAATACAGAATTCAGGTTAAAAACCAACCACCAAAATGGATCTCACAGATCTCACAACCCAACCAAGATCGAATTCAGCTCTACTGCACAAGGACCACTGGCAACCCTTACGTGATTAACCCACTTAAATCCCTTCCAGGTACTAAACAGTGACTTGATTCTTTACAATAAAAAAGCTGAGTAATATTGCATAGGAGTACCAGAAACTGCCTCATTGGAAACAAAAACTATTTACATTAAATAAGAAACCTAACTGTTTTCAGGCTTGTATTTGCCACATTTACAGCATGATGCAATATATACTGTGACAAAAAGAAATGAAAACAGCTTCCGGCACTCAATACCACAAAGTAGCACAGTTTGCCACATTAGAGTAAAGCGAAGGGCGAATAGGAGGAAATAAGAGGGAGGGGTGGAAAAAGAGGGAAGAGGAAGGTTTATGGTTTCATTTCTGGTTTCGGAGCTGATTGGACAACCAGTCCAGTCCTTCATAGAGACCGTCTCCACTAGTGGCACAGGTTGCCTGGATGTACCAGTTCCTGTGACGAAGAGAATGCAGTCCAAGTTTGTCTGTGATTTCTGCTGCATTCATGGCGTTCGGCAGGTCCTGAGGGAAGCAACAACAGTCATTCCCCACTCTTTTCATCACCAGCTTTAAAGGCATTACAACAAAGTTAAGAGCTCTCAGAACTTCTCTTTCAGAAAGCCCCAGTGGATTACTTTGATATTCAGGCTATTTCCCCAACACTGACAAAAGCCTCAAAGGTTTAACAACCCAGTCTAAAGCAACATTATGGAATATTTCATAGGGAAGCGAGACAGCTGATACCTGGATCCAGTCATTCCCCCAGTGCTGATCCAAGCTCACAAGTCCAAGTCTGTTTCATTCACCTTACACTCAGGACTATCTTTTCTGTGACTGCAGTTATGATTTAAGACCAACTTTTATCACCCAGCACTACTCTGCTGAGTACTACAGCTTCTTTAGAGCCCACCTTTCCTGCTCCTGGACATGACTTATGGCATCTGCACCCTTCCCAGCTGGGCCTGTGCAATCAGTGGAGCAGGATGTTATTCCCTCTTTACATTTCCTAGTCACATTTCAGGCCCCTGACATTTGGGTTTAAGCTGCCAAGACCTTTATAAGCAATAAAAGGCAGAACTCTCAGCGGACTCTGAGGCCTGGAAGAGCCCAGCTCACAGGTCAGCACAAGCACATTAAAACTCCAGTGTCTCCACCAACACCAGCAGTGCCCTCAAACACCCAAAATGAGGAATTCAGGGAGGTTCTGGCATTCCAGCATTCCTCTCTGGAGGAAGTTTGGGCAGGTGCTGTAATTGAGCCATATCAACCTTAAAAAAATCAAACTGGTAGAATTTTCCCCTAAAACTGAAAATCTGTTAGCCAAGACTGTTTAGAAGGATGCTCCTTTCAGATGAGAATTTAATCCATGGTTTCCTGCCTTCAACATACCTGAATGGCCATTTATTCTGAGTTTATTTATCATTACACTGAAAATACGAAGATCAAGGTCAATATCTGGCACTCACAACGATGTTGGAAGTTCTCAAGGGTTCTGACAGACACCTTTCTTGGACATACCTGTTTGTTAGCAAACACTAATAAAACAGCATCTCTGAGCTCATCTTCTGCCAACATTCTCATAAGCTCTTCTCTGGCCTCGTTCACACGTTCTCTGTCATTGCTGTCAACCACAAAAATCAGACCTAGAAACAAGCAGATAACCAGAATAAGCCTAAACTTGAGGTTACTGCTAAATACTTCTGGAGGTCAGAACTATGCCTTGAAAAGAAAATAATGCACAACAACTGTATAGATCAGAAAAATACAGCTGTCTTATTACTGTAATCTGAGTGAAAGTCTGTTCCTGCTGAAAGTTGGTGAAAACTGGTATCAGTTTGCATTTGTTTTTGCAACTTGGGTACTCCCTCTACATAACGACTTGGCATTTTCCAGGGAGCAGCAACTCCTGAAATGCTGTGACAGGACTCCAAGACAGGCACATTAAAAAGGCCCAGCAGTGAGAGAAGTGACAAACTCTCAGTTCACGGGGCTGCAGAGCCTGCAGTAAAGCCTCTGCTTTGAAGTGAGGGCAGAGCTGTGATGCTGACAGAAGAAAAACAAACTCCTGAACTCGTTCTGAGTCAGAAGGACAAGGAAGACTGGTTTCTGGAATTCTTCCCATCCCTCTTTGAACCTGCAGTGGCTTAAGAGAAGAGCCAGAGCAGCACACAAACACGCCCTTTTATAATAATAAATATGTCCACTCCCCTCCAAGAAACTTGCAGAACTACCACAGTGAAGACAGTCAAAAAACCCTCTTAGATTCTGGAAAGCTGGGAATTAGGTGTGTGGACTCACCTTGTGTGTTCTGGAAGTAGTGGCGCCAGAGTGGTCTGATCTTGTCCTGGCCGCCCACGTCCCACACTGTGAAGCTGATGTTCTTGTATTCTACTGTTTCCACATTGAAACCTAAAACAGAGATTGTGGCACAAATCTCACTTAAATGTAACTGCCCTGTTGTATTTAGCATGTCACACTCAGACTGTCATCATTTTAAAAAGTTAACTTAATATTTGAGTTGCTTTACACCAGCAGAATCCCGGGCTGAAGCTCTCAAAGCAGACTAACATGGGCTGTGCTGCTCCCACCACCACCCCCACTGCAATCACACCAATGAACACAGCTAACTGCTACCTGAGCAGGTACAAAAAGCAAACTATGTTGCCTAAAAAACCCTAAAAAAACCCACCCCAAACCAAACAAAAAACCGCCCCAACCTCCCCTGGGTTTGAAGAACTGCAAATCAGGGCTCTCAATATCCTCAAATAAAAAAAGAGGGAAAAAAAAAAAAAAGGTGAACCCTCTGCTACTCAGTCTGATTTACATGATACCACAACAGCCTGGGAGACAAACTGCCCTTCTGAGGCCCACAAAGGCTCATTCCACAAGCGACTGATGAGAGGGAATGGAGTGAGAAAAGAGTCACAATCTCCTCCCATGGCAGCACATTTGGCTGTGCCACCTTCACACCACGCCTGCCTTCAGCAAGTGTTTGTTCTGACAGACCAGTCCCTTAAATCAGCTGAGACCCAAATCTCAAAGCCATCAATTATAGAAATGTAAAAATCTTACCTATAGTAGGAATAGTAGTTACTATTTCACCAAGCTTAAGTTTGTACAAAATAGTTGTTTTTCCTGCAGCATCCAGGCCAACCATTAGAATACGCATTTCTTTTTTGCCAAAAAGGCCTTTGAAGAGGTTAGCAAAAATATTTCCCATGGTTGAGATATGTTCTCACTGGCCAGTGAAGTCTGGAGAAAAAAGATCAGAATACCACTCATGAGTCACCGACAGTTTTGTTCTGACCACGACATAAAAAGCACAAAAAAACCAAAGTAAGATAATATGAATCATTTTATAGACAGCCTGGCCACCAATGAACATTTCCCCCCTCACTGAAGCAACACAAAGATGAACAGATGTGCCAAAACTCGGTGCTCACGACGTGACCCAGCTTTAAGTGCTTGAAATGATTCAGATATTCTTTCAGAGATGTAAGCATTAATTGTCTTTCTCAAACTTTTGCTTGCAAAATTCATGCAGCTGACCGCTTCAGGTACTTTGCTCCCCATTGTTATGGGATGATTTATCTGCAGCAAAGCGTCACCATTAAACAAACTTCTCCCAATTGACCTGCAGATAACAAGTTTTTGCTTAGCGCAGCAATAGCTGGGCCTTCTTTTGGGAAGGAAACTCGGAATACAGCTTGGATTTTTCTCCTACTCAGAGCAGTTTCCTTCCTCTCCATCCCCGAGGAAATGGTCTGTGAACAGCACATAAACACAGAGCAGTTACTTTCATTAACAGCGGAGGGAGACCTTCTGCGGGAAGCAAATCCACATTTAATCAAACTTAACTATGGAGAATTACCAGGCACATTAAGAGAGCCGGTTCAGAGATGAGCACTTCCTTCACAGCCAACACTCCTGCCTGGGTGATTAAAGTGATTAACGTCAGCAGGAGCTTCCTGTTTAGGAACTACAGAAGCTGCCTCTGCACTCCAGCCTCAGACACTTCCCTGTGCCCTTGGGACCTGACCCATCCCATCACAAACTCCCTCCTTTCCAAACTTACTCCTGCACGGCTGACAGCAGGATTGAAATCACCCTGAGAACTACTGCTGTGCTCATACAAGGCATGAAAAAGCAGCCTGGAAGCTTCACAGACACATTACAGGGTGACAGGGACGATTCACACCCTCGCTGCTGCTGGGGCTAGAAGCTCTCAGGTGTCAGTTTGAGAAGAAGAGACAGAGCCCAACTGAAAATTCAAGTTTCAAACACGAGATGCACAAACAGGCAATGCATTCATAGCATGAGTTTCCTGTAAAGCAAATCAAATTTAAAGCATAACATGAAGTTTGAATCATCTCTGGAAATATTCTGGATTCGAAGCAAAACTCTCCCTAGAAAGAGACTTTACAGAATATCTATTTCAGAGCATTACAGCAAGATTTGGATTGAAAAGCACATGGCAAAACAAAAGCCTTGTCCCACTCTGTTCAGTGCAGTCCCAGGGATGGCTGAACCCTGGTTTCCCCACTCTGCACTGGGAAAGGTCTGAGCAGTTCCGTCCTCTTCAGGAAGCTCTGCTGGATACAATTTTTAACCCAAAAGTTAAATTCTGTAACATTAACCAAGTCATGTGTCTGAGACAGGCAGCTCCACAGGGAAGTTCAGAGTCCACTCCAGAGCTCCTGAAGGACATCGATCCCCACACCAACTTGCTGAAGCAACTCGAGTCAAATATTCATTTATTTTATATGGCTGCAGCTTTAAAACTGAACTCCTCTACAAACCAGACCGGGCAGCCTGTGGATTAAAACCAAAGGGGAGCTTTAAAAGTTCTATTATTCCACCATTTCCTTTTGTATTTCTGCAGCATGACCATGCATATTCCACTCCCACTGGAATATATGAAGGCTGTATAAACAGGAAGGTTAATTAGGAAGCAGAGAAAACAGTTTTGCTGCAGTCCCCGTTTCTCCACAGCAGGAAATCTCCCATCCCAGCCCACAGCACAGCTCTCACCGGGCTGGAGGGCAGGGAGGCTGTAAAGCTTCCCTTTGTCTGGCTGTTCATGCCACCTCTATCTCCTGCTTCATCTGGAAAGCAGCAGTCAGAGCTGAACTGTGACCTTTTACCAGAGGCTCACATAAAGTGACTGCAAGAACTTCTGCAGCAAGAGAACCTTAGAAGCCAGCACAAAGAATGCCTTTCTTTGGTTTGCACACGTTTAAAAGCACAATAGGTTATCAAATGCTTGGACTGATCGCAGTAATTAGTCAAAAGAGCAAAATCCTGTCATTTACATCCACGACATCTTTCCACACACCAGAGAAGTCGCAGGCTGCTGAACAAGTTGCTTGTACTTGGCAGTAACAGCAGTGAATCCCGTTAGATCCTTGTTTTCCTGGCAGCTATTTCCAGGTCAAGCCTGCCCTTCGCCATTGAAGCCGCTTTTATACCACCAAGCCTCCCTATTTTTACTTTTTGTGAAGAATAAGAAGTCAAGATCCATTTAAGCACTTGGTTTCCATTTCCCTCTTGTTCTCTTCCACATCCCTCCTATCCACACCGATTCTGTAACTTATTTGGTACTTCAGGGTAGGTGGCATTACAAAAAGTCACATTTATTTTTATAGGCAGCACAGTGTAGTTTACAGCCCACTCCCGCAAGAAAAGCGTGTTTACAAGTTGACTAAAAAGTAGTTGAATCCTTGCTGCCTAAAAAAAAACCAGGAGAAATCCATCTGCAGAACTCCCACAAAACTGTTTTGGTTCCCACCAGAGTTCTGTTGGATGAGGCTGGGGTAGGGTCCTTGTCTTCTCCACGGGTGGGACCATGCCCTGACCAGCAGTCAGAGTCACGTTCATCTCTTCCCACAGGAAAGGAACTCACACTCCATGGTTTGTGCCCCACACTGCTCCCTGCACTGCCACAGGAACTGCCCCGACGGGCCCGAGCTGCCTCCCAGCCTCCGTTAATACAGCTCAGCTGAGGGATCACGCGACTGCTCCCTCTGCACTCCAGGACTGAGATTTAATTCCCATTCCGGCCCACTGCTTGCACCATGAGAACGTGCACAGTTTGAAAAGTCTTTCATTTCCTCGTATATTAAGTTAAGCAAAAAAACCCCTGTTATTCCCAGGCATCATCACCCCTTGCAATGTATATCCTGACTCTCCAGTATCTGACTTTATTCCTTACTGAAGTTTAACTTCCTCCTTCCCTCCACCCAAATGCTGTCAGTAATTGCTACACCGATCGTTTCAGGAGCACGAGTTCGATAAAATTCCTGAAAACATAAAAGACTACGGCTTGTGAGCTGCTTGTAGTGCTCGAGCACATCTTCAAAAGCGGGATCCATCAGGCTAAGTGGGAAGATTTGAGTATGAAAGGGAACGATTTGAATAAACAGCACAGACTATTTTTACAGCGCTCGGTGTCTATTTTCCCTCAACACAACTTCAGCTTCTGGAAACGGCAGCTCAGCACCCCTGACCAAAGCCAGGTCAGCCCAGCACTGAAGTGTCTGTCTGACTCTCTGTCCCTGCCCACCGAAGCCCTAAAGCACTTCAGCACGCTGCACTGCAAACCCGTCGGGCAGGTTCGGGTAAGACACAATGTGCCATTGGTAAACAGCAACACTGACGCTCAATGGGCAAGTTGCAGTTTCGTTTCACGAAACAGAAGTATTTTCAGCGGCCTGTTTTCTAGTAAGTGATACATTCAGATAAGCAATTCGGAGAACAGGCAGCCTTTTGCAGAGAGGCTCAGAGTGAGGAGTTAAAAATGAATGAGTGTCGGCAATAGCAGCAGCCCGGTGGTTGTTAAAGTGATACGGCCCAAGAGGAAGAAGCAGAATCTGCTTTTATTAATTGTAGGTGGTTAGAATAAGAGCTCTGAGGAATATCTCAATGCCAAAGATCACTAAACACTTAATCAGCTGCAGCATTTTATATTTAAACGTACACTAATGCATCTGAATGTCATTTCATTCAGGCTGCTTATCACGAGAAGTCCAATCTGCTGCTTGACCTCCAAACTCCTTGGGTGAGCTGTTGGTTAACAAACCCCAGGTACGACCAGAAGGGCGTGCAGGCCATCAAAGAGAGCATAATACACCTTGAAATTCCCACAAAACCTCAATTTTACACCTCTGAAAAAGTTCTTTTTGACCACGTAGAGATTAAACTTCCCTGAGACAGGAATTGTTTCATTTAGGTTTACACCATTTCTTTAAACATATCAGAGACAAAATGAGAGGCCAAGGCAGAGGATACCATATGCATTATTTAATCAAACCACACTGCTGTACAGAAATACATTTATTTCACCTTTATGGACCAGCAATTACCACATAAAGCTCCCACAGTGAAAAAATAATTACCCAAACTTGCTGGGCCCATCATTTTGGCAATCTGAAAATCCCAGCAGCCATGAATATGGCAGGGGGTTGGAACCAGCTGAGCTTTAAGGTCCCTTCCAACCCAAACCATTCTAGGATTTTATGGTTCTATGATAAGATCAGTCAAGGAAAGTTCAAGCCTCTGTCCCTCCCCTGCACAGGAGGCTGAGACAGAGAGGTACAGAGGGCATTTGCTGTCTCTGGGAGCTGTTCTGCCTCCCTGGGATGTTCCTATCCTGTTTTAAATGCCCCTTTCAAGGAGAGATAAACACGGCACCACTACCAGTGACACGCTGTGCTACACAGTTACCCTCAGACAAAATATTAAACCCCAACAGCTGCAGGTTTACCAAAAAAGCTGTTTCCTGCTCCTTGTTCCATTTGCTCCGGCACCTCGGCAAGTAAAACTGGCCTGTTTACAAAGGCAATGGATTCACTACCAAAATTCCATCTCCATTTAAAGGAAAATCTACTTGACATTGACTTAAGCATTAACTCCATGTCTATAACAATTAGAAGACCCCCAAATCCATAATTCCTAACCTGGTATTAACATACTAGTTCTATCAGTCACAGGGGAACAAAATTGGATCAATTTGTTATTTACCAGAAATATTGATTTGAAATTCAGCCAGTTATCACTAGTTGGCCTGGATCATTCTTTCTCATTTTCAGCATTCTAGAATGTTTTAAATTAAATTATCAAGAGAAGCAAAATATCCACACAGGAGATCACCAAACCAATGTGCAAATAAGAGGTGAGAAAGCATTTCTGAAAAAACCCATCCAACTTCAACAGCTGTTACTGGTGTAACACGCAAGAACAACTGGCAAATAATTTGAAGTGCAAATCAAACCCGACAGCTTGCTCTTAACAATATAAAGTGTGATTTAAAGGAGAATGTGAGAAGAGATCTAACAAGAATAGAACACTGCTAAAATTCAGGATTATTCTACAGCCCCAGTGTTTCACACCCCCACTCAGCAGGGAACAGTACTGAGGTGTTCTCTTGAACTTGAAATAATTTCTTTACAGATTAAAGTGTTCTGTTACAGCAAATTTTGGAAACACCTCTTTATATATAGCCAGGGTGGCCCAATACACTATTTCAGTACAGTTCCATTCAACTATTTTTAGAAACTGTTTACTGGCCTTCCACATCTGATAACCTGAGAGGTGACAATTTATTAACTCAAATCCTTTAACTTTGGGGCCGTAACACCGAAATTTAGCTCAAATAATTTTGATTTGAGTTACTTTAGACCATATCAATATCAGTAGGCATGGATTACATGTAAAATGTAAGAGCAGCCAACAAGCAGGCCGGGCCCTTTGTTCACCAGGTGATTCATTATCCTGCACAAACAGCACTGTAATAAAGGCCATGGCAACATCATCTTCCCAGAGCTCTTCATTAACATTAAGTCCTAATTCCTTTGTAATTTTAACCATTAGAACCAGAGGAGTGTTAACTGCGGAGATCAACACTGGTCAGTGTTCACACTGGGGGTGCTTCCATCTGGAGATGGAAAAGGTGTCCTGAGGGATCATAACCTGGCTATTTGAGGGAAAAGGGAGCAGCACTGAAATAGAAGTTAAAGATACAGAACTCTGCTTGCATCTAAATAGGAACAGTTGGATTTGGCCACCAAAGGCTTGCAGGGACCAACTACAAAGGGTCCAAAAGCACTGTGCACGTCCAAGGCAGAGGGAGGACAAGCCAAGCACAGGTGAGAAGCCAGGTGAAAGGAAATGTCCTTCTCCAGCACCTTTGTTTAACCCAAGGAGGTTGAACACCTCGCTGTCTACACACCTTACCCAGACAGGACATTTCCCACATGCTGGAACATTCTCTTCAGAGCACTGGACTTGGAGTGGCAGAAACCAGAAAATAATTCCACTTACAAAATCAAAACAAGGACAAGAGAGGGAAAATTTCCTTTGGGGTCATGCCTATTTCTGAGACATGAGAACAACTCCCTCCTAAAATAATGGCCAGAATAAAAAGTCAGCATCAAAAGGAGCGGGTTGCTTGACTTGATACTTAAATCCCAAATCACAATTATTCCCTTATTCTCACCTCCAAGCAGGGACAGCAAACTGCTGCTGTTTCACAACAAAACCTCCAACTATTTTAAAGATTTATACACTACCACAACCCGAGAGCACACAAACCAACCCACAGGAGAAACATGTATCTGGTCTGAAAAATACCTTATTTAAAGGACAGGCTGACAGGTGAAAGGCACAGAGGGAGCTGCATCCATGCCCTCCCTGCCTGTAGCAGCTCAGGAAATAATGTGGTGACAACAATGCAGTTGTGATACCCAAGAATGACCTGTGGCTCTGTGCTCCCCAGTTCAGCACTGGGCACACTGGTGTGAGAACTGGTGGGTACAAAGAATTTCTTTCCAGATAAGCAGTGCACAGTTGGGGTGTTTTTTGTTTTGGAGGCTGAATTGTTCCTGAGTTCCAAATCTTCAATTTTAAGCGAAGTATCCTGTTATTCATTCCCAGGAACTGGGCACTAAGTCAACATTTAAACTCCTAGTAGAAATGGCAAGAACTCACAGGAGAGCTCCATCCAGCAATGAAATTGGCTTTTGGTTTGGGGGAAATGTCAAGGCAGAGCCTGTGAGTTGTGAGGTACCAGAGCAGTGGGTGAGCACGAGCTGTGTTAGACACGAGTTTTATTAGAACTGAAACATCAGCAGAAGCTCCACCACAGCCCCTCCGACGTTTGCGTGTGTTAAAAATAAGGAATAAAATCGGATACTCGCAAGCAGAAAGAAAAAAATGCTGAATTCCACGGAAAAAACAGCTGCTGTAGTAGGAAGCTGATTCTGAACTTCTCTACTCGATCAGTTAAAGAAAGGGAATGGCTGAGGATGGCGCCAGCTCTAACACAAGCTCTGTAGCATTCCAGGAGCAGAACTTCCAAGAGATTTCTAAAAAAAGAATCAGAACTATTCCTTTTCAGATAAAGTTAGCTCAGTTCACCAAATTTATCCACTGTAAAGCAAGCTGGATGCTTGGGAAGGCTGTTGAAATCCAGAAAAATTCTTGCTTGAAAGCCCATCTTTAAAAAGAAAAGGTCGTTTCAGAAATAAAAGCCTCTGGGGTGCGTAAAGGTGGCTCTTTAAATTTCACCACTGCCAATTCAGCCGCAATCCTGGGTTGTGAGCTTTTCCTCCTTCCATCAATTCATGTCATCAATGGCTTAGCTGATAATTATCTGCAGAAACGCTCCTGCTTACAGCAGCTGGAGCACAGCAGAGTGCGGAGAATTCCCAGGAGCAGAATCCAGCCCCTACTCCCACACACGCTTGGTTTGCCTGGAAAAGCAGTGACTGGTCCTCCCCCCCCTCGGTCAGCATGACTAACACTCACAGGGAACTCGGTGCACGAGCACAGCTCCCGCCAGGCCCTTCCACATTCCAACTATTTCACAACCTGGGAAACGCTCAGAGAAACCAACCTGAGGTCCTCGGACCATTTACACCGAGGTGTTTGGCCTTTAACAGGATTTACATCACAAACACAAAGCTGTTCTGGGGGGAGGAGGGCTCTGCCTGAGCCATTTTAATTCCTGATGTTCCACCACGGGAAACCCCGACAAACTTGGCAAAGCTGCGGAGTTGGAGTTGAAGAGGTTCAATCGAGGTGAGTTTCCTCACCCTTTCACCCAATGCAATTATTCCAACAGGGAAAGCAGCCCAACAGGGCTCTCCAGCACCGCAGACATGTTTGTAGCACAGGAAATCAGTGGAATCAAACCAAACCCATAAACTTTCCTTTCAGAGAATCCCTTTATCCATAAAACTGCACTCCTATTTTATTCCATTATAAACCCCACGAAGAAAAGTAAAATAGCAATCCTCCCCTTCAGCCACACTTCCTTTTTTTTTTTCCCCCAGAAGCGCTGCAAATCAGCAGCAAAAAATAGCAATAAAGATGTTGCTGAATGACCTTGGAAAAATCCACTTTGCCTCGGTTTCTCCGCCTGGAAAATAAGGTTAATGGAATACCCTGCAAAGGGGTGCTGCGAGCCTCGCAAGACAAAGCTCAAAGCATTAAATAAATACCTGGAATTGTAGTTATTGACAAAGCTACAATTTCAACACCAGACCTCTGGTCACGACTCGAATCAACCAGTGGAATTTGCTTTGGCAGGAGCAGAGCGGCAAAGCCACAAGGTCAATGTCAGACACGACAGCATCTGGGCAGTTTTATGGCCCGGCAGAGTTTAAGCCTCGCTCTGCTGGGACAGAGCCGGGCTATCACCTCATCACACCGAGCTTTATCAGCCCCCAAGTATCACGTTCGCCGCTCACGGAGGCAGGATGGAGTATTTTCAGACAGAATATAATATCCTCCCACCGGGAGCTGCTCCGCCAAGGAAAGCTGATCTCCCACACCGTCAAAACCAAGGCGATGGATGGCAAACAAGAGTTGTTTGCTCCACGATAAAGCTCAACTCCTCAGCCCAGCAAAAAATACCAACTCAGCAGCCAGGGGCTTAGGGAGAAACAACCTCTGCCCCACCAGCTTCACCCGAGCCTCGTTGCCCGCACCAGACGAGGGTTTTCGGGGGGAGAGGAGAAGGAGGAAATGCCTCTCCTTCCTCGGAGCCGTCCACGGGCGGGGCAGGGGCCGGAATGAGCGAGTTTGGGGAAGGGAGGACGAGCCCATCCCGTCTAATCCCATCGCTAGAGGGAGCGGAGCGGGGCCTTGTGCAGCTGCTGGCGAGCTGGAGCGATTCCCCTTTCCCAGCCCTGCCTATCCCACCCCATCCCACCCACAAGCNGGCACGGATGGGGCAGCGCCGCTCCCGGAGGCCTCCGGTGCTGTGGGGAGAAAGGAATGAGTAGGGATGAGGTGGAGTGAGAAGGAATTAAAAGGAATGAGAAGGAAAGAGAATGGAAGAACCGCCCGGCCCCGCTCCCCCAGCGCCCGCCGTCGCCTCCCCTCAGCGCCAAGGCCGCGCGGTGCGGGCGGGGGCGCGGCGCGGCGGGCGGGGGCCACAAAAGACTCCAAAGGAAGGAAGAAGAAGGTGTCGGCAAACCCACCGGCGTCGTCGGGAACCGCGGGCCGTGGGTCTGGCTGCGCTCGGAGGGTCCCGCTCGGAGCCCGCTCGCCCCGGCCGCGATCCGCCCTGGAGCACAAGATGGCGGCGCGATGCGGCCACGTCAGTGCCCGCCCCGCGCGAGGCACCACGGGGAAGCGAGGAGGGAGGAGGGGGCGTGGCCTGCGCCTAGGGGGCGTGGCCAAGGCGGGCTGCCGCAGGGCCCGGCCGGCGGGGGCGTGGCGTAGAGACGCAGTGGGCGTGGCCACGGCGGGAGTGACAGGTCGGCGGAGCAGGGGGCGTGGCCTGGGTGAGTGGGCGTGGCCACGGCGGGAGCAGCGGGGCCTGAGGGCTGGCCACGCCCCCTCGGGCAGCGCGGGGCCGGGATCCCCCGGGATCCCCCGGGATTGCGGGAATGGGGCTCGAGGGGACCGTGACTTCCCCTTCCTGCGCCGCCCCCGGTTCACCACACCCTGCCCTCTCCTTCACCCCCTTTCCCTTCATCGTTCCCTCTTTCCCTGCACCGTTCCCCTTTACCTGCACTGTTCCCGCTTCCCTGGAGCGTTCCTTCCCCCTTCCCTGCACCGCTCCCTCCTTCCCTGCACCGCTCCCTCCTTCCCTGCCCTGTTCCCCCTTCCCTGCATCATTCCCCTTTCCCTGCACCGTTCCTTCACTTTCTCTGCACCAGTCCTTCCCCTTTCCCTG
>VWZW01006244.1:1118850-1129255 GCA_013397115.1 Edolisoma coerulescens
CATTCCCCTTTCCCTGCACCATTCCCCTTCCCTGCACCATGCCCCGTCCCTGCACCATTCCCCCTTCCCAAAGCAGCCAGCGCTGGGCTCTCGCACATGCCGTGCAGCCTCGTTCCATGCCCGGCCCTGCCGGGATACGGGATGCCTCGTGAGCTTGGCATCGTGCTTGCCGGAGGGTTTGCATGTGCCAGGCTGCGCTGGGATGTGTGTGCTCCTCGAGGGAATGCGTGTGTGCCCGAGGAGGTGTGTGTGCACCTCAAGGGGCATGGGACAGGCGCTGCTTTTGGGGTGGCATGGGCTGTGCCGGGGTGTTCCGTGTGTCAGGCTGCTTGGGGATGCGTGTGGCATCCGTGCCAGCATCCCTGTCGTGTGTCATCCACTCCATGCAGCATCTGTGCCAGGCAGCATCCATGCCGTGGAGCCTCCATGGCACATAGCATCCGTGGTGGGCAGCATCCGTAGGGAGCAGCATCCGTGCCACGCAGGAAGCATTTTGGGCAGCATTCATGCCATACATCATCCGTGGTGGGCAGAATCCATAGGGAGCAGCATCCGTGCCATGCAGGATCCGCATCCTACAGCATCCATGTCATGCAGCATCCGTGCTGGGCAGCAGCCATGCCATGCAGGATCCACGCCATCCCTGCTGCGTAGCATCCATGCCAGGCAACATCTGTGGTGAGGAGCATCTGTGCCATGCAGCATCCGTGTCATGCAGGATCCATGTTGTGTAGTATCCACACCAGGCAACATCCATGGTGAGCAGCACCCCTGCCATGCATCATCCACTCCATGCAGCATCCCATGCCATGGAGCATCCCTGGTGGGCAGCACCCACACCATGCAGCATCCACACCATGCAGCATCCATGGTGGGCAGCAGCCATGCCATGAAGCATCTGTGCCATGCAGCATCCCTGCTGCGTAGCATCCATGCCAGGCAATATCCGTGGTGAGCAGCATCTGTGCCATGCATCATCCACTCCATGCAGCATCCCATGCCATGGAGCATCCCTGGTGGGCAGCACCCACACCATGCAGCATCCACACCATGCAGCATCCATCCAGTATCCGTGCCAAGCCATATCCATGTCATGCAGCATCCCATGCCCTGCAGAATCCATGCCCTGCAGCATCGCCCTGTGTGTGCTCAGGGATGTGCTCCTGATTTATATATATATATAAAAAATTAAAAGCTGTCCGTGCACCCTGCCGGGGGGTTCCTGCGCATCCAACGGCCCCGGTGTGCTCCCCACCTTCAGCAGCAGCTGGTCATGACAGATCCAAAGAAAATCCTCAAGGCTTTTTTATCCAGAGTAAAGCAGGATTGCAGGGAGGGCCTCCTTAGTTAGTGGAGTGCCACTTCTGTTCACTTCTGAGACAAAACAGAGAGGATTTGGTAACATTTTTCTTGTTTCTGGAGCTAGAAAAGGCTAAAATCAGAGGACCCACCCTGGGTGCTGCTCTAGCCTCTCTGTACCTCAGTTTCCCCATACAGGGGAAAATTCCTTTTAATTTTTTTACCTTAGCAATTAATTTTCATTATTTAAACTAAAATGAATTCATTTTACCTTTTACAGGATAGAGGGAACAGGCCAGCACAGCGGCATCTTAACTCCACATGGAAAGAAAATAATTCACATGGTTCCAAAGTCCAAGAGATTGTGTAGAAACAACTGTGCACGATAAATTTAGGCTTATCTCCTTTCTGTTTTGGGTTAACTTTGAGATAAATCGAGGTCATGGGCTGTCCCAGGCTAAATACTAAATAGTTCCTTTTGTTAAAGGCAGGAAGAGAAATTTTGAAACCCAGCAGGAAGCCACCAAAACTGCTTATTTCCAGATTTCCCCCTGATGCTCCAGGGAAATGAATACCTCAAAGACCTCCATCTCCTGTCGGATGGGGTGAAAATCACCCAGCAGCTGAAAACATTGCAGAGAAGGCAGACAGGCAGATGGGCGTGAGCCCAAAAGCCTCTTTTCCTAAAAAAACTGGGTCACACGCAAGAGAGATGGCAGCAACAGGGCTGAGAAGTGCCAGGAGGGAGCCTGGGCAGGAGGCAAGATCATCCCTGAGCTTCTTCCAGGGAGGCACCACCCCCATGCAGAGCAGGTATAAATTAGTATTATTATTATTTTGCTTAAGAAAGCTCCTAAATTGCATTAACTCTCCCCAGACAGTCACTGAGCAGCAGCAGCAGCATGGTCTAAGAAAGTGATGGCAAAGACACGCTGAGAAATCGAATTAATCCTGTTTTCCTGCACCGTGGAAGCTGACCTGGCTGACGTGGGGGGGTTTGAGGAAGAGGAAAGCTGTTCCAGGGGACAGATTTCTGCCCACCTCGATGTCCAGGCACGGACAGCTACCACTGGGATCACAGATGTCCCTGTGCCTTTGGTGCAGCCTGGCTTTGTGACCTGTTTGGGACACAGCATCCTCCAGGAGCTGGTTTAAGAGAGGCCGAGCTGAACCTAAAATACAAAGTGGGATTTAAGGAGAACAAGGAGAATTTGCACTCGCTCAGGGCTTCTGGGGAATATCTGCCTCTGTCCTCGCTGGACATTTTGGGTGAGCCCTGGGGCAGGAGCTGAGCTGGGAGGCTCTGTGTGGCCGTGGTCGGAGGAAGCTGCTTCCAAGTCATCAGCAAAACCTCATTAACAAATTTTTCCCCATCCTCAAATCCCCTCCTGGCCACAGCTGAGCTGAGCAGCCCTCGTTTCACAGCCCTGCCTCCATGCCCGGGCGGTGAACCAGATCAAGGCTGCTCTGAGTTAAAAATAACCCTTCTCTCCTTTTCTTTTTTTCCTTTTTCTNAACCCAGAGCCACTCCTCGTTTTAGCTGGCTCAGGGCAGAAGATGCTCGATCCCACCACCCCATCAGGGTGAAAATCCGGCTGGTGGAGGCACAGAGCAAGTCAGAGGAGGTTATTTTGCTATTTTCATCTCTGATACAGCACCAGTGGCATCTGATTTCATTATCATCGTCCTGTGGAGACCCGAGTGGACGCTGAGCTCGAGGCCCCGTCCGCCTGATTCATCCCCGAGGCTGCTGTGATGCAACTGGAGCCCTTTGCCCGGTGCTCACGACATTCATGGACAGAAGAAAGAGGCCTCAGTTCCTTTTTCAGCTGAGGGAGCAGCCCCTGCCCCTTGCTTTCTCCACCCTAAGAAAAACCCATGTGGGAGAAGGAAAAAACAGGAAGGGATCCCTCAGGGCAGCTCGGCTCGTTCTCTGGGCACTCCCAAGGTTCCAGAAAGCCTCTTGGCTTTTCCTGGATGGCCCCTTTGGAGCTGGGGAGTTTTCCTCCCCGCTGGGAGCCTCTGATGACAAATCTGCAGCTGAACTACACCCTGTTCTTGCTGCCCTTTGAAAGAGAAAAAAAAAGAAGTGTTTGTGCAAGGCGATTTCTGAGGTTATAAAAATATCACCCGGAGTCGCAAAGCGCTTCCCAAGCCGTGCTCTTCCTTCTGCATCTGCCCCGAGGGGAAAAAATACCACAGGCTGGATCTGCTCTTACTTCAGGGTCCCCCAGAATAATCTTTCCTCCCAAGTGTGGGCAAGTTGTCTCTATTGAGAAGATTCTTGATGATAATGTTTGGTGTAATGGAGTGGTGGAGACCTCTGAGCAGGTGGCAGCGATGTCCAACCATGAAATGCCTCCTCGTGGTGATGGAAGAGTAATTTTGGGGTGTTTTGGGGTGGACACCCACGTGGAAGGGGCTGAAGGACAGCGGGGGCCGTCACTGCTCTGTTTTCTGCTGCCCTGGAGCTCCTGGTCGCTGTCAGGTTGAGGATTTCTCACCTCTGAGTCTCTCACCTTGAGGTGAGAATTGCAATTACTCACAGGAGCTGAGAAATTACACCACCCTCCACCCCTCCAGTAATTCGCTATGCTGCCTACCAAAAATAGCAATGATTCCTGGGATCTGTGGTCCTGAGGTCACCTCTAGATGGGCTTGGGCTGTGGCAAAGATGACAGATCTAATCTTGCTGCTCATGTTTTAACTATCCTGGAAGAAAAAGGAAGGTGGAAAAAAGGAGAAAAGCAAGAAAAACTCTCCATGGCTGCCTGGATAGGCAGAGAAATCTGAGTATTTGGAGCCAGAGCTTTTATTTTGCCGTGGTTTCTCCTCTCAGAGCCTGATTTAGGTGGCAGAAGGATGCACTCAGCTGGAGCACCTCTGAGAGCAGCTCAGCCGGGGGGCTGAGGGCTGGGGAGCAACGGGAGCGGAGCAGCTCCGCGCTCCTGACGCTGACTCCCCAGGGATGTTGGGAAAATTGCCTCAGCTCTCTCTGCCTCATTTTTTTGTCCTCCTTCACTTGGAAGCAGCTGCACTTCATGACTCAGTGACGTGCAGGGTAACCTGGCAGTGAGGAGATGTTTAGCATCAGCCCTGTGATTGCTGACACCTCCGGAGGGAGCTGCAGCAGCAGTGGGGTGATGCCCCTGTTTGGGCAGCCTCGGTGGTGCCTTTTGGTACGCAGGGAAGGTGGATTGGACAGGGAAAGCTGATTTCTGTGCTGTCATAGGATCACAGAATGGTTTGGGTGATTAAAGATCATCCAGTGCCACCCACTGCCATGGGCAGGGACACCTCCCACTATCCCAGGGTGCTCCAAGCCCCGTCCAACCTGGCCTTGGACACTTCCAGGGATCCAGGGGCAGCCACAGCTTCTCTGGAAAGTCTCTTCCAGGGCCTCCCCACCCTCGAGGGAGATAAAGAGGAAGGATCCACCCATCCTGCTCCAGACATCACCTCCAGCGGGCTCCACCACCAGGGGAAAGGACCACACTCCGCCAGTGGGGTTCCCCTGGGAGGACAGGCACGGATTGGCCGTGTCTCCCACATAATTTTGACCCCAAGCACTTAATTTACTCAGCATTTCGGTTGGAAAATGTGCTCTGGCTGGATGTTCTGCCTGAAAAACACCCCGTGACCTGCTCAGCCCGCCCTGTAACTCAAACATCTGTGGTCAAGGAGCACTCGCTGGCTGCATCTCCTCCACAGAGCACTTCGGGTGCAGAGGTGTCACCATCAGCCACGACCACAGCTGGCAGCATTTGGAGCATCTGCAGCTGTAGAAACACATCCCTGAGCAGCCACCTCCTGTTTGGACAGCCAGACCTCGCCTCAAAGGGGATGATGGATGATGGGCTGAATTCACCAGTGTGGGGAGGTGCTGAGGCAAATTGCAGCAGGTCCTGAACATTCCAAGCTCGTGTTTTAGGAGTGAGGAGTAATGCCAGTGTTTGAGCCGAGGGCCTCTGGGTGGGGGGGTTGTGCAGCTCAAGGCTGATGGTTGGTGCCGTGAATGGTTGGTGCCTCCTTTCACCTTCTGCAATTTGGGGTTTTCAGTATTTTAATGTTGGAGGTAACGTGGCAGTGCAGCTCTGTCAGGTGTCCAGATCCAGCCACCACTGTCCCCTGTCTTTGGGCATCCCCAAAGGACACCAGCCACTCCTCAAGGTCTCCATGGCCGGCCCACGGGATTACCCATCAAATTATTTGATGGGATCAGGTCCTTAGGGGTATCCTGGGATCCCCAAGGCTCATGCACAAGGATGTTCCTGTGCCCTGGAATCCTTGAGCTGCTGTGAGGATTAGAAATGCCCTCAACTGGGGAGCGACCTGAAGGTCCCACAGCCTCTCCCATTTGGTTGCTGATTGCTTGATTTATGACCATGTAGGGTGTGCTGAGTTTTGTCTGGTCTCTGGGACCAGCCTGCTCTCTGGGGTGAGCAGTGCAGCAATGCCAGAGTAAATTCCCTGGTCTGGTCCTGCCCCCAGCCCGTCAGACACTGCTGGAGCTGTTTCCTGGAGGGGAGGTGCTCTCTGAGTGTGAAGACAAAAGGTGGGAGCATTAAAACAGAAGGTGGGAGCATGTCGCTGTTGAGTCCGAACAGCAAAATAAGAAAAACGCAGAATCCCAAGATCAGAGATGAAAGAAAGCAAATTTAATAATTTCCAAGGGTTTTTATATACTAGTTTGCAAAAAGTGTGTTAAGTAGCATAAAGCAATCAGTCGTCTAGCCATCTATCCCTTGAGGAAATTAGTCAAATTCTAAGACACCCATTTCTAAATATTTTCCTAGTCAAAACCATAACAATCAGGCAAACATCCTGCAAGTGCAAGAGGTTTACAAAACCGTAACATAGTCTGAGACAGTTTGTATAAAAAAGACAGAACTCTCACAAAATGCTACAGAAAGCTGAAGAAATTCTCTGCTGAAGCTTTCTCAGTATCCATAGGAGCATTAAAACATCCCATTTGGAGAGCTCTGCGTTTTCACAGAGCTCCATCAGGGAAAGCTGTCTGGCCATCACCAGGGCACCACGCTGCTCTGCAGGATTTCTCGTGGCATGAATCCTCCTGCTTTTAATGACCACCGACAGAAAACCTGGATTTTTAAAGCTCAGCTGAAATATTTCCCCTCCATCGGCAGAGTGCTCTGAAACCCCAGCGAAGCTGCCACCTCAGAAACTCCTAATGTTGTGCCCTGTCACTCAGGACACCCTTCCAGCCAGGATTCCTTGTGAAAAAGGAGAAAGGCTCCTCCTTTCCCCATGAAGTCGCTTGGCTACGGAGCTCTGGAAGCAAACATCACACCAGAAGGAGCGAAGTTATTGCCACAGTGTTTGCCTGGGTGGGAATGCAATCTCGCCTGCCCTCCATCATCAAAACCTCATTAAGCTGTGCAGCCACTAATTGATAAGCCCAAACCTGACAAGGAGGAGACGGCGGCCGCCCTGGGACCTGCCAATCAATGTCACAGCCGTCCCAGGCCCCGGGTGAACTCTGACCGCCGGCAAGAATGACGGCGATTGTTCCATTTGGGAGGGGAGAGATGGAACCCAGCCTAATTATAACATCAATGTCAGGTCACAGCCCCCCACTGGACACCTGCCTGATGGAGGAAAAAAACCAAAACCAAACCCAGACGGTGGTGATTGGGGTCCAGCTTCTGTTTCCAGGCTGGAAAAATGTCACCTTGAAGGGCTTTGTTCAGCCAGCATCATTTTTCTGGAGGTCTGAGGATGCACGTTGCAGGAGGGAGAAATGCAGGTGTGGAAGGGTTGGTTTGCAGCAGGGTTTGCAGGGCAGAAGGAGCTGGACTCGGGAGGCTGCTGGAGGAAAGGCCATGGAGAAGGGTTTGGGGGTAGGAGAAGGGTGCGGTGCAGACAGGAGGACAAAAAGTGGTGAATTTCTAACTCACAGCAGCACAGGATCATTTTATCTCATTCTGTGATGGGTTTCTTCCCCTCCCCCCCCCATCCTTTCTTCCAGTCAGGTTTTGGATGAAAACGCAGAGAGAGACTGAAGCTTCTTGTTCGGACTTGTTTATTATATTCTTATCCATGTTACAGTCACACAGCCTGTGCTCTCCAGTTGACAAGAGGCCGTGAGTTCTGTCTTCCAAGGTCTTTTAAACCTCAAATCACTCCATTATAACTAATCTACTCCCAATAATTAATTTTGCTAGGCTCTGCGTTGTGGAATTTTTAAACCAATACTAAAGCACCTAAGTTTGTGAAGAAGAAGGAAGAAGAAGTGAAATTAGTTTACACTTAAAATGTTCTATTTTGTTACGTTCATATTACTTATTAGTATATTTCAAAAATTCTACACTTCTATATATTCTACCCAGTGATATAACACACTTATTTTCAATCACACAGCAGCCATCTCACTGCTATCATATAGTTTTGGCAGTCTCTCCCAAGGTCTCAGGTCAAAAGCAGTGTATTTTTGGGGATTATTGGCTGTCAGCACAGAAAGATTAAAAGTTTCAGAATCGAGGGTTCCAACAATTCTGTGTCTCTGTGAGGCAGCAATCCCCTGCCAAGTTCATTCCCTGTGAATCGCAGAAAAATGGAATAGTTTGGGTTGGAAGGGACCTTTAAAGAGCATTTAGTCCAGCCCTGCAGTGAGCAGGGGCAGCTTCAACCAGATCAGGCTGCTCAGAGCCCGGTCCAACAGGATCCTGGACGTTCCCAGGGATGGGGCATCTCCATCCTCCTTTTACAGATCTCTGTGCCAGGAGGAGAGAGAGAATGACCAGAGGGATGAGAGAGGCCCTGGGCTGACCCTCCCCTTGCCATTGTGCAGAGTTCAGGTGAGATCTGAGGGGTCTCAGAGCTGTCCCCAGGAGCAGAGATCCCTCTCTCTGCTCTAGAGTTCCTGCACCACCCCACAAACCCGAAGCTGAGGACATTTTTCCCTTCTTTCCCTGGTTGTGGGGCAAAGGACCTGCTGGGTGGCAGGAGTGTGGTGGGCTCACTCGGCAGCCTCCAGCACCTGCTTGGGGCTCAGCAGATTTTGCTCCTGGGCTCCCACGACCTGGATCAGGAGGTTTTTCTCTGGCCAAAGGAAGTCAAAGGCAAATTAAAGTGTGAATTAATAAAGGCTCTCAGCTTTTATGGTGCAGTAGTGCCTGGGAATCCTCCCATCTCCTGCAGGTGAGATGGGTGATCCCACCCTCACTGTGGGATCTGCCAGTGCTGAAGTTCACAGAGTTCCATCAGAGTTCTCAGGAGGAAAAAGCCCTCAAGGACTCCTAATCCAGCTGTGGCTCTGAGCAGCCCTGGGACAAGTGGGAGATCTGCCATGGGCTGGCCATAACATCCATCAATGACCTGCAAACATCACAAATGAGGAGCTTGGGAGGTCTCTGTAGCTAAGGAATCATCTGCCAGGACATCTCCTTGCCCAAAACCACGGGGCAGAGGGGAAGGACTTGATCTATCAGCAAGGACTGGCCTTGTGGTCAAGATCCTGCGGTGTCTTCTTTATCCCACCTCAGGGAGACAGGGAAAAACCTAAAATCTGTCCCCTGGGTTTCTGCCATCCCTTGGAAAAACACCCATTTTCTTCACATGTTCAGGGCTTGTGCCACACTCATCTCTAGGGAAACAGCTGGGATTTATCCTGGAGAAATAGATTGCAATTAACATTTAAGCCTGTGCCCATGATGCAGCTACAAAGGCAATATAATGAATCAGGCTTTTCATAATGAGCTCTGTAAACTCACCCTGGTGGGAGCTGGGCCCCCAGCAGAAAATTCTGTCACTGATTCCAGAGCTGCCAAAACAGCTCCACCTTGCCCTGATCCACTGGCCGGGCTCTGAGGAGCATGTGCTGGTCACTAATTAAAATTGATGTGAAAATCAACTTGTCTCCAGGGCCAAAAGAGAGGTTGGTTCCCTGTTTTATTCTGCAGGGATGGATGTGAGCTCACCATGGGGATTAGGTCCTGGTGAAGTGGGATGGAGAGGCTGGAGGAGACCAACCACCTCTTCCCAGGGTGTGTGAGAGACAGGCACAGGGAAAACAGGGAAAAAAATGGAGATTTGAGGCCCTGAATTGGAGAGCAGCTCTCCTAATCCACTGGCAGCCAGCATCCAGGACCTGATGCCATGGATTTCTGGAGCTGTGGAACCTGTAATTACAGACCAGGTAAGGAAAACACGATTTCCAGGTGGATTTTGTGCATCCTGGGCTTGGCCCTCGGGTGTGGGATGAGCGTGGTGGGGACGTGGCTTTGGGATGGGTTCCCTGGCTGCTGCAGGGGGGTGAAGCTCAGGTTTTCTTGTGGGGGTGTTCTCCTCCTGCTTTGGGGGCTTCAGCAGAGGGGAAGACATGGGTTTGGGATGTGCCACCTGGAATTCCTTTAGCTGGAAAACGCTCTGTCCTAACCTCCAGCTCCCTGAAAGGCCCTTCTCCTCGGGTGGAGCCTTTTGGGGAGGGAAAGTCCCCGCTGGCCATCACAGGAGCAGCTGTTGATCCGTGAGCTCCCCAGTCTGAGTCACCCTGGAAGCTCCTCCACCCCTCTGTCCCCTGCTCCAGCTCCAACTGACTCCAGCTCAAAACTTCCCAGGAGGAGTCTGGGCCCAAATCCTCATTTTCCAAGGAACAAACTACAGCAGTGAGTTTCCTCAGCTTGAAATCCCTCCAGCAGCTGCTCCAAGAGGTCCTGGATTTAAGAACTTTCCAGAACATCTCCTAAATCAGGGACCATCACCCTGATTTTTCTGCTGGTACCCTAAAAAAAGATCCCAAATCCAGCTCTGAGCTCCCAGCAGGTCCAATCCTCTTTGCAGGGGACTGGAAACTGTGCTGGGATGATTTTGGCTGCTCCAGTCATTTTAAGGAGATCCCAAATGTTTTTTTAAGTTCTCGGTCCAGCCCCAGCTGCTCTTTGCATTAGAGCAGGACAAGGACAGGACTTGCTCTTCTCTGAGGAGCTTTTTGTGGTTTCATTTCTTCTTTTTTTGGTGTTTTTTTTTTGTTTGTTTCTTTCTTTCTTTCATTCCCTTTCCAAACTGAAATGAAAGCAAAAGCAAAACTCTGGAAAAAAATTAAATTTGGGGCCAAATAGTAATGACTGGCAGCTCTTTGCAATGC
>VWZW01006244.1:1129353-1185641 GCA_013397115.1 Edolisoma coerulescens
GGGGGGAAGGGGGGAAAAGTAAAACAAACAGGCAGTTAAAAAAAAAAAAGCCGAGTTGGAATGTTTTGACCACTCTTCTCCAGGGAGAAACAGCATCAAACGTGGACTTTTTCTGCTCTTTTTTGCTTTCCATGAGTTACATCCTCATAGAGAAGGATTGGTCCCATTGGAAAGTCTCTGTATTTCCTCCTGGAGGGGAAATGGATGAGATTCGAATGCATCAAAAAGAATAAATGTACAATACTGTAGCTGTGATAGCCCATTCACAGTGGGGCTGATGCTGAAACCAGCTGAGTGGATCCGTGTTTTTATCGGGATAGACCCTCCCTGCAGGTAAACTGAGGCACGGGCACCTGCCCGGCTGTGACAGCGGCAAGATGGGCTCGGGAGAGGTTTTGCAGCCCCATTTTGGGCTCCCAGGGAGGTCTCTTGCAGCAGATGGCAGCAGCGGGTTGGGGAAGCCACCGGAGCCACGTCCCAGCAGCTCCCGCATCCAACCGCGGGATTCCCGCAGGGATTTCAGGGGAGAAACGCCCCACCCGTGATCCAGCAACCACCGCATCCCACAGCAAGACATCAAACCCCAGCTGCTCCTGTGGATTCTCCAGTGTCCAACAGAGGGGTTGAGCAGCTCCTCCTCTCCTGGAATTCCCGGTGCTGCGGTTGGATGAGGGGGCTGCTGAGCAGATATTCCCCCAGATATTAAATTTTGGGAGGTCTGTAGGGTTCCCATGATCCCAGAAACCTCCGTGTGTTCGATACGGAGGCCAAATCCCCTCCTGTGATGTTTCAGAGCTGGGGTGGACAGGAACACGGACACAGCCTGACCATTTTATCCTTATTTCTCTGCAGTGGAGATTCCTGTGGGGATCTCAGCCAGCCTCTTCATAGCCTCTACTTCCTCATAAACACGTTTTTCCTCCTTTTTCTGATATTTTTTTAGCTAACATTCTGAAATCCAGGAGGGATCTGATGTCACTGGTGTGCCCGCTCCACAGGATTACTGTTCTGTGGGCTCATTTCAGCCCGGTTAAGGAAAATGCTCTTCCCAAATTGTGAATTAAATCCCTGTGGGAGCAGCCATCGAGCCCTGGTGTAAAAACGGGAGGGTGACAGGGACAAGTGACGTGCCCAAGGCCACAACCAGCGATGGCAGAGGTGTCTCTGGTCCCCAGTATGGGGAAAATGAAGATTTTCTCTCCATTAAGAGGTGGGAATGCTGGTGTGCTCCTGCTGAGTATCCCCTGGGAACCGGGAACCACAGTGCCAGCCCGATGGGGCGGGGATGCGGCTCAGGGGATGCTGCTCAGGGGATGCTGCTCAGGGGATGTGGCTCTGGGGATGTGCCTCAGCCCTTCTCCAGGTTTGTTTCTGCCAGAATTAATTTGGATTTCTGTACAGTTGCTATTTGTGGGGTCAGGGAGATGATGTCTGAGCATGACCCGCTCCAGGGGCCAAGAGGATGGGAGAACGGGAGACTGTCCAGCCCCATTCCATGCGAGTAGAACCCAGATAATGGCTGTAAAAAAAGGTTGATTTTCTTTTTCCCCCGAACATACATTTCTACGGATTTCTACGCACAGATTTGCATGCCTTAGCTGGCAAACGCCTCTGCAGCTGATGCACGAGCACAGCAGTGGGGAAGAGATGGCAAAGAGGGGGTGGCTGCCTCTGAGCACCCCTAAAAAGTGCATCCCTCTGCCCCCAGCCTTTGCACGCACACTGGGACCAGCGCAGCCCCCAGCGAGCCCCACATCCCTTTCTCCACGTGCCTCATCCGTGTGGGATGCTCTGGGGCTCCGACCTGCATCCCTGCCCCAAAACGGGAGGGGGGCACCAGTGCAGGACCGTCCCTCGGCACGGCCCCAGGCCGGCTCTGCCCCTCGCAGCGGGCGCCGGGGTGGCTTTGTCCCGCCGGCGCCTGGGTGGTCCCCCCCGGCATCGGCGAGTGAAAAGGGCTCTCTGAATCGCTGCGTTGCTTTATGGCAATAACTGCGGGGAGTTATTCTCCCCAGAATTAAGTCCATGCCTGCTGGAAGAGCGTTAAGGTAGCGCTTCGCAGCTCCAATTATCTCGGCCCCCTCGGAACAAAAAAGCAGATTGTGTTGCCAGACAAAAGGCGTTCTCTCTGCAACTTCGTGTCTGGGAGCATTCAGAGTGTGTAATGCCGAGAGAAATACCCGAGGGCTGGGCGAGCTCATGTCCTGGGCAAACCTCCCATGCAAAATCACCATTTGCTGGGAAATTGTGTTCAGGGGGGGAAAGCCAAAAGCGCATTCAGCTCCTCCTGATGCGTCCCTGGCTTTAAGGTATGATCTGATTAAACTCCTTGGCGGCGCTGGGGCAGCTGTGGCTGGAGGTGTGCGAGGCTGGACAGGGACGTGGGGTGCACAGAGGGGCTCGTGCACCCTGCCAGCTCCTGCTCCTGCAGCTCTCCTCCCTTTCCCCCCGTTTCTAGAGTGAGAAGTGATGGTGCAACGCTGCCGAACACCTGGACCCCAAAATCCCTCCCCTGTTCCTGACCCTGGGTGGTCACTGCCTGCCGTGTGAGAGCGATTCCTCCATCCACATCCCCTTCCCTGGCATCAGGAATAAAGTAAAGGGCAGAGTGGGACTTCAGGGCACCTCTGGGTGATGTCCTGCACCTCTCAGTCGGACCCAAGTGCTTGTGTTTTGGGCAAGAGGCGGCACTGGAGACCTCCTGAGGTTCCCTTCCCACCTGAGTTATCCTACAGCCCTCAGACGTGAGGGATCTCTGCTCCTGTCCTGTCTGTCCATGGGTTTGGAGGCTCCTCTTGTTCCTGTGATTGCTGGAGGGTTTCATCAAAGCCAGGAGCTGTCACTCCTGGGTCCATCCTGGCAGCTGGGACACCACTGGACGTTTGAAGGAGGTCACAGAATCCCAGAATGGATTGGGTTTGGAGGGACCTTAAAGCCCATCCAGTTCCACCCCTGCCATGGGCAGGGAAACCTTCCAGTGTCCCAGGTTGCTCCAAACCCCGTCCAACCTGGCCTTGGGCACTTCCAGGGATCCAGGGGCAGCCACAGCTCCTCTGGGCACCCTGTGCCAGGCCCTCCCCACCCTCACAGGGAAGGATTTCTTTCTAATATCTCATCTAAATCTCTCCTCTTCTAGTTTAAAAGTATTCCCCTTTGTACTGTCACTACCTGCCTGTGTAAAAACTCACTGTCCCTCTTTTTTGTAAGCCTCCTTTCAGCACTGGAAGGCTCTGTTAAGGTCCTGAAGGTTCTGTTCTGGCATCAATCCAGATCTGTGTGTGGTGCTTCCTAAGCAGCTAAAATTTCTCTCCCACTCCAGCGTTATTAAAATTTCTGTGAAGTGTTCACTTTGCTCTCACAGACACCTCATCAAAACAATTTGGAAGCAATTTGTGTTATTTGCAAGCTAGAAAAAAAAAATCATTTTTATTTTGGGAGCATGACTGTTTCAGATAATTATTGGGGGGGATTGTGGTGGGGTTGTTTTTAGTTTTTATTTTTCAGAAATGATCCAATAGCGTCATGTTTCTCCAGGGATTTCAAACCAGAGCTGTGCCCAGAGCTGCCCCAACAGAGCCCATCTCACTCTGCTCACTGGGGAAGGCACTTTTGGTTCCCGACATCAGCTCTGCAGTTTGGGTGCCCCATGGTGTGACCTGCTCCTGCCTCCCCTGGAGCAGGATCAAAACCCTCCAGCTCTCTGAAAGTGCTGGATAAGGACCTCTTCTCCTCCCTTTCCCACAGCCTGTGGGTTTTTGCAGGGATGGTGACCCAGGGATGGTAGACACAGCTGAGCCAAAAATGGTCATTTGGGGATAGTTTTGAAAAAGGAGCCAATTTCCTCTGTTTCATCCCCAAAACCTGAGAAAGTCTTGGTCCCAGGCTGGTCTGAGATAGCTGCAAGGTTTTCAGAGAGGTTGCAAATCATCCTTCCTGCTCAAACTCCTTGGAGAGAGGCACAGCTGCCTTCCCACGATGAGAAAGTGTTGACTCTGGGCACTGCTGGTGGCATTTCTTTGTGTCACCACAAATTCCTGCACTTTGTGGTGGCAGCCTTTGCCAGAGGGTTTTCCCGATTTCCCCTGACCCTAAAGCTTCATTTGGGGGTCGAGGTGCCACCTTTGACATCTGGGAATAAAGTGACTGCCCACACCTGAGTGCTCAGATTTGATCTGACTCTCCAGCTCCTTCCATGGCCTCTTTGGAGATCACCTGGCCAAGCTTTTGGGATGTACAGGAGAAAAGAGACAGGTCTTCCTGGAAATTAAAAAAAACCCCCAAAACCCAGAATAAAGTCACCAGGACTCTGAGCTCCTCCAAAAACTTTTCAGCGTCCCGTTTTCCATCCTGCCGATGTGTCCCTTCCCGGCGGTGGCAGCTGGAGGGACATTTCCAACACTAGATGGAGCAGTGACCCTAGACATGAAGGAGCAAAATTACCCTGCTCGAATTTTATCCGCTGCCTCCTTGCCTCCCATCTCGGCCCCGAAGGCAATTTGGGGCAGAACAGCTCTTTTCCAGCATTCAGACAGGTCGCCACCCCTTGGTGGATGCTCAGTGTCCTGCGCTGGGCTCCGTCCCTCCGTGACCTGCCCGGCCCCGCGGGATTAGGGTCCGGCTGCCGGGGGCCATCGCCCGTCCCGGGAGGTGGAGCAGGGATCAGGGGGATCAGACTCCGGGTCATTTCCTTGTTGCCTTAACACGGGCCTTTTCCCTCGGCCGCACAAAGGCAGAAGGTCAAAGGTTGGGGATTAAGAGGTGATGGACGGACGTTCGGGGCCGGAACACAGAGCGGTCAGTCCGGGGTGTCCAGCGGCGGCTGCTGTCCTGTTTTATGGACAAGCTGGCTGCAAGGACATGTTGGGGTTTCTCCAGGGATGAGGGGGATCCTTGTATCTCTCATCCAAGCTCACTGTGGTGGCACAGGGACAGCTTGTCCCCACCTGCCACAGGTGCTCTGAGCACACAGAACAGGAAACTCCTTTGCACGTTCCTCCTTCCCTGACAGATTGCCCATCCCTCATCCATGTGGGATATCTGTGATTGGACCTAATGGGATAGATTAAGCCAGCGAAGTGCTTTTTCACAGGGATTTGAGGGGACATTCACCCTGTGGTCCCTCAGCCCTGGTTGTGTCTGTAGGAAATGCCTTCTGTGAGCAGGAGCCTCCAGGATGGAGCTTCCCACAAGCTGGTGCCTCAGTTTACCTCATAATAGAATGGTTTGGGTCCGAAGAGACCTTAAGGCTCTTCCCGTTCGACCCCTGCCATGGGCAGGGACACCTTCCACTAACCCAGGTTGCTCCAAGCCCCATCCAACCTGGCCTTGGACACTTCCAGGGATCCAGGGGCAGCCACAGCTTCTCTGGGCACCCTGTGCCGATGTCTCTCAGGGCTGCTGTGCCCCGTGTGGGCTGTCCCTCACCTGGGTGGTGTCTCTGGGACACGATGTGCTGCTGTGGATTAGAGGAGAACCTTCACATCAGGCTCGGTTTCGGATCCCCCCTCCTGGATTTTGGGCCCTTGGCAGCCGTGCGTGCATTCAGCTCCTGTTTGTGACATTCCATGGAATTCTGCGGCTCAGATGGACTGCTTGGAGTCTAGAGGTGCCTGGGCTCCAGAAAATGTCCAAGTCCCAACCGAGGCAGCTCAGCCCAACTCCTGCTCTTTGCTGGGTGCCTCGATGTGGCTTTGAATGGTCCTCACAGGGGGTAACTGTGGGAGCACGTCAAGGAGCAGTGAATCCAGTGCAGGACCTCGTGTCTGTGTCCCACACCATCCCCACGCCAGGACAAACCCACTCTGAGCCCCAAGACCTCGTGCCTTCCACCCCCAGCCAAGACAGCATCAGACTGGCCCTACAGGAGATGCTGTTGCTGCTGCTTTTTCAAGCTGGACCTGAAAGATGTGGGTCTGGTTTCTCTGTTCTGGCCCCAGCGCCCAAAAACTCCCTCTGGGGTCAAGGCACATATTGGGGTCATCCCTTGCAGG
This sequence comes from Edolisoma coerulescens, assembly GCA_013397115.1. NCBI lineage: Eukaryota > Metazoa > Chordata > Aves > Passeriformes > Campephagidae > Edolisoma > Edolisoma coerulescens. Next base: position 1,135,344 of record VWZW01006244.1, read on the forward strand.
CTTTTCCATCACTCTGGGATGCCTGGGACAGGGGAAACCCCACAGCCAGGGGTGGTGAGAGCTCGGGCACTCCACTGAGGATTTCCAAAGTCCCTCCCAGTGCTGGGAAGGTGACTTAGCTCAGGAATGACCAAATTCTCAAATACCTGAGGCCTGAGTCACAGCTCGGGGAGGAAATGTGCATAAACAAGCTGCAAGCCAGGAAACTCCACGGCTGGGATGGACAGAGGTAGTGGTCAGGGGGTTGGAATTTTGGGGCCAAAGCAGCACAACCCGAAGCATCGGGTTTGGGCTGATAATCGCAGCACCTCGGGCTGTGCTGAGAGCTGAGCCCAGTGCAGATTTAGGCTGAGCTGCTGGGGAACACCCAGACTGCCAGAGCCACACTTGTTGTGCCAGCTCTTGTTTTGGGTGAAATCACAGCATTCCCCTTGGATTTCGGCTGGGATGGGGGGGATCAGAGCAGAGTTCATCCCATGGGAGGGGGAAAAATTGAGGCAGAGAGCATACAGGAGTTGGCAGCTCGTGTTTCTGATGTTTCTGAGTCCTCACTGTGATCCTTGTTTCGCTGGGGGTCAGAAAATAAACAGCCCCAAATCTCAGCTGTCAGGGCTGGATCCCAATGGGGCTTTTCACATCTGACCCTTCTGAATTCCCCCTCCAGTCTGGGGTGTGAAGGCAAAGAAATTTCTCCCAGGGAAGCTGAAGCATCACCACGGGGGATTCCAGCCCATTTTCAGGACTGGTCATTTGTCCTGAGAATGGATGTCAGCCAGTCTCTTTTGTGCCTCAGTTTCCTCTGCAAAATGGGACAAATCAAACTGTCATCCACAGGGATGACCATTAAATTGACAGAGGAGAGTTTTAGTTAGATATTAGGAAGAAATTCCTAGATATGAGAGTGATGATGCACAGGGTGCCCAGAGAAGCTGTGGCTGCCCCTGGATCCCTGGAAGTGTCCAAGGCCAGGCTGGATAGGGCTTGGAGCATCCTGGGATAGTGGGAGGTGTCCCTGCCCGTGGCAGGGGTTGGAATTAATGGGCTTCAAAGTTCCTTCCAACCCAAACCATTCTGAGATATGTGCTGAACTTAACTACAACATTCTGAAACTTTCTCTGCCAAGTATCCAGCAAAAAGAGGGAAAACCAATTTGGGGTTGGGAGGTGGGTGGAGGAGACCTGGGGATGATGGAGAACTGTGGAAGTCGATCATTGCTGGTGCCCGTTGGCCGTGGGGTGAACAGGGACAACCCTGTGGTGGGGGGTGAGGCTGGAGCTGCTTTTCCCCTCATTAATTTCGAGCTCTTTCTATCTCTGCAAGCCCCGAGCCAGCAGGATAACCTCCTCCAGGGTGCCCAGGTGGCTGATAAAGAGCCGAGGAGTGATGGACACGCACCGAGTTTGCCCTCCTGGCTGGAGCAGCGCTTATCGCTCCCCCGGCATTTCCCATTTTCTCTGGCGCAGCGCTTCACACACAGCAGAGACATTGTCACCGTCCCACGGGGGGTGGGAAAACACCCTCCCTGCTCAGGCTGGCTCTGCCTGTGCCTCCGCTCCATAAATCAAGTGGATTTGTGCAGCTCCCTCGGTCAAGTATGGGCATCAGCGCTACGATGCGGAGTCATTCCAGTAACGTGCACCCAGGAATGTGCCTTATCTGATTTCCCTCCTGGATTTTCTCTTCCCCAGCCCTGCAAACCAAGGCTTGGTCTCCCCTCTGGGCTCCCCACACCAGGACATCCCAAGGGAGCATCAGTAGAATCCCCCCATGCCGGTGGGATTCACTGGAACCTTCCCAGAGAGGGTGGATCCAGGAACGTTCCCCAGTGGAGGGTAGTGTCTTTTGGACACTAAAAAGCTCCCCAGCCTGGACAGGGGCCATCCCATGTGGCTCAGGGAAGGGACTGAGATGATGACAGCCCTCCCAAGGAGCTGCTCTTTGAGGGTTGAAAATTCAACCCCTTCCCTTCATGTTTCGAAACAAGGCAAGGATGGAAAAATTACCCCAGGAGCTCAAATATGACCAGGTCACCTCACAGATCGATCCCCCTCTGGATTTTTGTGGGTGGGGAGCTTTCCATGCTGGATTTCTTTTGAACAAGCCTTTTTTCCCTTCATGGGAGCGGGAGGGGGCCGGTGGCCGGGGGAAACACGCCTGGAATGTGACAAGCCTGTTCTCCTGCTTGTTTGTGTAAACGAGTTGGGTCTATCCCCTTCCTCTTCAAGTGCACGTTTTTCAGCCTCCTTGCAAAGCAAATTTACTTTCAGAGCACATGGATGCCAGCACGGGGGGGAGGCGTGGTGGCTGGTGGTGATAATAATTAATAATATTGATTATTGAGAATAATAAAGTGAAGTGTGAATATTAAAGTGATGGGCGGTGAGCAAGGGCTCCATCCAACACCACCCACCGCCTTCATGCCTGTATCATTTCTCACCTGTCTCAGCTGGACATCCCCAGCTGGGAATTTCTTCAGGAGGTGGTTTTCCATCAGGAAAAGCTCAGGTGCCTACAGATGACCTGTTTTTGGACATTCGGGTTTCAACAAAGCTCTCGAGTCCCAGCTGCAGCCAAGAACGACAGAGCAGAACACAGAGAAACTGATAATTCACTGTAAAATTCACCTCAAAGGCTGGTGAGTGGCATCATCCCTGGTGGGTGAGGGAATTGCTCAGGTCCAGGAGGACCCTCAGTCTGGCGTTGCTGCTGTCCCACGAAGAGCATCTTTGATTTCTCCCATTGAAGTAAGGCTTTGAGATGTCCCTGTGAGGGAGATCAGGGGACAAAATTCATTCGTTTTGTCCTGAGAAAGTTCTTGTCCACCCCCTCCACTGCCACCTTCAGGTATAACTTAGAGCAGTTATTGGTAGCAATATTTTAAGAATAATAATAATAACAATAATAATAATATGATGATGATGATGATGGTGGTGATCTGTGCTCAGCTACAACATCCCTGAAAATGTCACTCCCCCAGGAGATGCCAGGAAGTGCCTGAGGACTGAGCCCCTCTCAGGTGATGTGCAAAACCCCCAGAACATCCCCTCTCACTCACCACCTGGTCACCAGGAGGGATGAGGAAGTTTTGGGAGTTTCATCCACTAAAACAGTGCCTGGAGCAAGGAATTGTGTTTTGCAGAGTGATGCTGGGCATGGCAAGAAGCTGTGGACCACCTGTGCTCCTCATTCACCTCCCATACATGACTGGACATATCAGACAAAATCCGTGAACATCTCCAGTGCCTTCCCTGCTCCCAGGGCAGCCAGCCAGCCCTGTTTCTCCTCTTTCCCTGCCATTCCTGGCTGTCAAACTGGCTTCTTGCTGCTGGGCAGGCTGGCAAACAGCCTTGGCATCACCTTATCACGTCCTCCTGAGTAGCATTTGAGCTGAAGCTGTGCAGGTGAGGATAGACGTGAAAAAACACCTCCAACCTCTCCAAACAGTGCAAGGAGGGGGAAACTGAGACTCACAGAGGCAGCTTGAGTGTGGCAATTTGGAGTAGAAGCCTCATCCCTTGTGTCCAGACCCCGTGGACCACCTGTGAGTATTTTCCATGTCTGGGTTAACCCTGACTTCCCTCTGGGCATGGACTGAGCAGGGAGGTCACCTTCTCCTCCTCTCCCTCTGGATCCTGCAGATTTTCCTGGATCCAGACTCTGCTTGCAGCATCATCAGCTTCACTCCATGTGCACTGTCCGGCCTTTCCCACTGCTTGAATTGGTCTTTTGATAGGATCTGGAAAATTCCTCTCCATAACCACCGTGCTGATGGGATTTGTCAGTGCCACAATCCCTCTGTGTCCTGCTACTCCTGGGATGGACCCACCAGAGTCCCTGGGCACATCTCTGGTGCCTGGTGGTCATCAGGGCTGCAAGGCCAAGGGGACAGGTTGTGTCCTCCTCTGCAAAAGCCAGCTGGGACCATCCCCACCTTTCCTCCATGAAAAGAGATGACTCATGGCCCTGAGAGGCACCAATATATACGCCTCAACATGTGTCACAGATGAAGTGAAGAAAAATTTCTATGGAGAAACTGTGTTGCCCTGTCCCCAGAGAGGCTTCACCTGGCAGCCAATTGGGGCAGAGACTTCCATGGTTGGACTGTGAGCAGCCCCCCCGGCCCCACACACACGCTGGCTGGTGAGGGCAAGTACCCGGATGCCCGCCAAAAATGCCCGCCAAAAACGGCCAGTGAAGCCGAGTTGGGGGAGGAGTTTGGGGGCACATAAAAGCAGTGAGCCACAACGCCACGAGGTCTTTTGTCTTATTGCTTTGGGTCGCTTGGAGGGTCAGCTTGGCCCCTTCTGCTCCCGCCTTCGCGCCCTCTTCCCTGTGGTCCTGTTTCCCTGCCCGTGCCTGCCTCGCCCTGCTGTGCCAATCCCGGGGACTGGCTTATCACCGTGGTGACCTCGTGCTCCGCAGTCACTGCTCGAAGCCGCCACCCGCACCCAGCTTCCAGCCGCCACCCGCAGCCGCTGTCGGAGGCACTCTGCTGCTGTCGCCACTTGGAAATCGCGTCCAGCCTGAAGCCACACGAAGGCACCGCGTGGTTCGCAACACACGCGCTCCGTCTGCCAAACCGATGCTGACAAATCGCCGGGGTTCTGTCCCCCGTCTTCTGTTTCTTTCTCTCCTTTCTCTCTCTTTTCTCTCTCTCTGCTCCTTTTTCCTGTTTCCCCTCCTACCTTTAATAAGAACGCTTTGTTGGTTTTTTGGTTTTGTTTGTCTTTTTTTTTTATTATTATTTATTTCAATAAATGGTTCTCAGATATAATATTGCCGTATTCGTGCTTGATTTTTCGTCAGAAAAATCTTATCAAAAGGTCCCTTCCCGGCTCCCCCTTTTGTAGTGGAACAGGACAGGCCCTTAGGGCTTCCTGGAGAAATTTCGGCACAAAGAGACTGAGGGCTGGGTATTTGGGAATATCGCTGATTTTGTGAGGAAGGGTTCAATTCTGACGTGTTTCTCTTCAGGCGCCCAAATCCCAAAAGTTTCCTGCAACCTGATGTTTGAGTCCCATTTTGACTTGGGTTGGGCCTCATTTTGGTTCCTGTGGAAGTGCTGGACGTGCTTGGCGTGGCCGTGGCCAGCAGGACCCCAACATAAACTTCCTTTAGTGCAATTCCCGAGCTTGAATCCATTGGGCCTTGAGAAAAGACCATCTTGTGGGTTCCTCTGGTTTCGCATCCCCAGCTCTCTCCCTCCTCTCTGCCGATGCCTTCCCAAGGCATCCTGTTCCACCAAATCTGAGATGCCCCCATTTGAGCACCTGTTGTGATCAACAGAGGCACCTTCTTAAGCCAACCCATCCCACCAAATCTCCCTCTCGGAGATGTTCCCATCTTGGTCAGCAGTGCTCCGACATGGTCCGCTAAGCCCTTGAACGACATGGGGTTGGCTAATTCTGGGTTGGACGCTTTTCTCATGCAATGTTTGGTTTCTCCACTGCAATTCCCCAGGTTTGAATGGACTCCTGTCCACTCCAGGCCTCTCCATCCCCTGAGCAATGCTGTGGAGCATGTCAGGCTTCGAGGTCTGTGTCGGGACACGTCCCAGGCACTGAGCTCTGAGTGCCACGTGAAGGTCGGGAACATTTTTGTGGCAAGCTGCCATCTTCCCCTGGATCATTTTCCTCTCGAGTGACAAAGCTGGCTCTGAAATGCCTCTAATGCTTTGCCGTGCTGTGGCTTCTTTTGTCTGATTGTCTCTGGCGTTATCTAATTACGGCCCTCCCTGAAGCAAAATGGGGCAATTCCTGGCATTTTCAGTGTGCTTGTGTTCGTGTCATATGGAGCCAATCCAAGCAGATGGATAATCCCAAGTGCTGGTGATGCTTCAGTCTGCCTCTTTGCAGGCTGCTGCCTCCTCGGAGTGAGGGTCAGGAAGGAAATTTGAAGGTGGGGCAGAGGTTTTCAACAGGTCATTGCTCAGGAGCTCAGGTCCTTGTGGAAAAACATCCCTCAGGTTGAATTCTCTGAGGTTTAAGTGCCTGGACAAAGCCCAGTGTCTTTGCTCTTTCCTCTGGGAGCTGAAGCACCAGGTGCCTAAGAAGACATTTTGTATGAACACCTCAGTTTCGGGGTCTTAATTTGTCTGCTGACTTGCATCCCTAACATTAGTTTTATTAATTTATGAAACAAAAAACACTCCAAAAATTGTCCAAAACACCAACTTACACCTCAGCTGCAATGAGTAGAGGTGGGACCACGCTCCAGGTCCTCACTAGAGCATCTATCCTTCTTTTCTTCTCACACAAACCCAGCCTGGCCACATAGGCTCCACATGGGGTGGGAAATATCACACCAGCTCTGTGGTCTGGGGTTATTTCCATTCGTCTCCCACTCAGGATTTGAACCTTACTCCTGCAGCTGTCACCCAACTCAGTTATTTAGACTTTAAACCAATTGTCAATTTCTTCCCCTCCTTTTCTTTTTGCTTCCCCACCCCTTTTGGCCAATGCACTTGGATGATTTCCTGGTGCAGATCTGCCAGATTAAGTCATGGATTCGATGCCTCTTGGGTGCCAAGAAAGAAATGCTCTGCATTAAAATAAATAAAAAATGTGCCAGCAAATCCAGCCCTAAGTACTGTTCAAGGGCTTCTGAAAAAGCTGCTTTGACACTGGCAGGGCCATCCAGGCTCCTGTTCCTGTGTCCTCTGCTCTAGTGCCTTGGGAAGATCTTGCACAAGGATGAGAATGGGTTTTTATTCCCGTCCATTTCAGGGCCCTGTGGGGTTGTGTGGGGTCTGATAGGTTCCTTCCAGCTTTAACAGGGTGAGAAATAATTATAATAATAGGATTTTTCCCATTCCTCAGCAAGGTGAGCTCCAGGCCACCAAGAAAAGGGCAAAGAGCAGCTCTGTGTGAGGATCACTGGTGGATCAGCTCTTCCTAAGGTCAGAGATCCAAGTTCAGCCTTCTCCTTCCCGCTGCCTTATCATAAAGTCCTCAAGGAAGGGGGTGATTTGATGGTGCAATCACTTAATTACTCATTAGAGCGGGTATGAACTGTTCTTGCAGTGGGCATTTCTCCTTTGCTTTTATTCAGAATTTTTGGGATAAAAGAATGTTTCCTGGCAAGTTTGGTGGGAAATGGGATGTGTCTAAGAAAGTTGTATTAATTTATGAAATAAAAAACACTCCAAAAGTTGTCCAAAACACCTACTCACACTCAACTTCTCCGAATAGCATTTTTGGTGGCCTAAATTGGGTGATAATTTTATCCTGGTAAGCCCAAGTGGAACAAACTAGCAAAGGATGATACAAAAAATATTGCAAAACGCCATTTTTCCTTCTAGATTTCTGCAGCTAAAGGCTTGGTTTAGCCCATGGCAGAAATGTTTCATTTGTGACCTCTGCTGGAGACTTGAGGGGGACAATTGAGGACAAAAAGTGAAATGGGAGATAGGAACTTCTTCCAAAGAAATTTTAAAATATGAGAGAAGGAGTGAAGTGGAAAATTTGGTTGCTCCCTCTGAAATATGGTCAAGATAAGGGTGAGAAATTCAGGATGTTTTAATCATTGCTGGTAAATTACTTTTTTTGAGTTCAATTCTGCAGTTGAAAAGATGCTGGTTTTAGGTGCATCACCAAAATTGAGTTTAGTGACCTCTCCCAAGGCAAGTCCAAATGAGAGCAGCCAGAGGGCCCCAAAGAGGGATAAAAAAATCCATAGCTGTGCTCAGAAACACGATTTGATCATTCTGAGCCCCAGTTTCCCACTCACTAAAAATGCCAGGAGCAGTTTCAAAGCTCCTCAGCTATTCTGAACTGCAAAATAAATACCACTGGTTTAGAGAAAACCTCAGGAGGGTTTTCTCCCTACTAATTATTTTCAGTGTTTTTTCCACTTTATTTTTCCTGGGGAATATGGTTTCAACATTACCAGGCACCACATGATTCTTGGGGTTCTGGATCTTTCTCCTTTTGCTGTTCCAACTTCTGGGCTCCTGAAATTTCGGAGAAATCATGACTTTCCTCTTGAGGAACCAGCAGCTTTTAGCTCATGGAGAAGCCCAACAGATCTTGGAAAAGCTACAGATTCAGAATTGACCAAAAGCAAAGGGGCTGGGTCCGAAGTCTAGAGGGCTAAAATGATTACACGTGTTTGGAATCCTCACTGATCCCAACCTGCTCATCCCTCTTGGAGCTCCACTGCTTGGCAGCTGATGGGTATTTGAGTTTCCAGCCCCGTGCTGCTGAGATGGTTAAAGCAACACAAGCTGAGAATTAGTAAAAAAATTATCACACCGCCAGGAAGAGGAAAAAAATAGGGACAAAAGTGGTGTGACTGAAGCTCCCAGCTTGCGCCTGGCGTGTTTTCCCTTTGGCAGTGCATCCTTGGGCTTGGGGAGAGGCCCTCGGAGAGCTGCTGAGTGCCCTTCATGGTCAGGACTCTAATTAGCCACTTGTCTCTCCCTGCAGGCATCTGGATGTGCTTCCCCAGCACCGTGCATCCCTCAGGAGGGCACAGAGGGGAGGCTGGCAGCCTCCTGCACAATTTGCTCCAGCTTAATCGGAGGGAGCGGAGCTGGCCTGTCTTGTTCTCCTCCTTTCCCTCCCTCCCTCCCTTTGTTTTGCTTCGTGACGAGCTGCTGAGTGTGTGAAGTGATGTGAATTGGTTTGATTTAATTAATCCCTTTAAGAAATATGGATCTGGTGTTGGTACATTTCCCCTCTGTCTCCCTCGACAGATTGTTGGCTCCGCGCTCCGGCGGGACCGGGAGCCGGCAAGCTCCGGTCGCTGGCACGGCTGCCTCCCCTTTTCCCCCAGCCAGGAATTTATGATATAATCCGGCTTTTCCCAGTGATTGTCTTCATGGGGACAGCACTGATTTCCTGGCTTTGCACACCAGTTGTGCATCAGCATCCTGGGTGTGCTGCAAGCCCTCATCCCAACCTGCCAGGAGAGAATGGACAAGCCAACACAGACATTCCTGTGGGAGCAGGGCTCTGTCCAGCAGCCAGCCTGGGTCCCTGATCACTCATCTGAGTTTTCCAGCCAGGACACAGGTCAAGCACAAGGGATCTGGGTGTTCTTACCCACAAAGCAAATTATTACCCAGGTTGAGCAGCTGGCACCTGCCCAAGAGGGGAAAAAATTAGAAAACTTTCTGCAGAGATTCTGCCTGTCTGGTGCTGGAACCTTATCAGGGCTGGACAATGTTGAGGAAGGATGTTTGTCCAGTCAGACACTTGCTGCTGAAGAGATTTCTCCTCCACCAACCAGAAAAGCCCACACTCATATGGAGAGCTTCCTCCTTGGCCGTGGCAAATGTACTTGAGGCCGTGTACCTGAGCCCAGCCCTGAAAGCAACCACTGTGCTAAAGTGTTTGCTTGGCCTCAGAAATGTTGAAGAGAGGGAATTTCTCTTTAGGAAGCTGGAAGATGTTGGTTTTGAGTTCATTCTGTGCCTGGTCCAAAGCTTCTTGAAGTCAATGCAGAGTTATCGTGCCCTTGGGATCAGGCTCTGAGCCCACAAACTCATACTTGAGCAGGAAAATAAAATATAAGATATATCTCCAAATGAAAAAAGATCTTGTTTCCAAAATGCCACCCTGAAATGCCCGGCACTGGAGATGATCTCCCTGCTGGGCACCAGAGAGGTCACCCTTCTGAATCTCCATCTGAATCAATGTCCAGTTTGCTTTTGAAAACTGCAGGAACCTTGTTCTCTCTTCCCCAGGGCAGCCACACACCTCAGGCAAAGCCTGATTTTGTAAAAAATCATTCCTTTATTATCTTTTCCACAGGTCTGTAGGTGTTTTACCTGTTCCTGTAAAGCTTTGGAAGGTTTTGTTTGAAGTAATGTGTCTTTCTTCTCCAGCTCTGTAGGGAATGAAGCTGGTGCAGTGAAGGTTGGTGCCAGTCAGGATGGAAGAAAAATCATCTGCTGAAGGGCTTTGGAGTCCTTCATAGGGGGATTTTCCTCTCTTACAACGACCCTAGACTCACAGAATAATGGGGTGGGAAGAGACCTTAAAGATCATCTCATTCCAACCCTGCCACAGGTCTTATTCCAACACCTTCCACAGGTCTTATTCCAACACCTTCCACCATCCTGGATTGCTCCAAGCTCCATCCAGCCTGGCCTTGGACACTTCCAGGGAAGTGGAATGATGGGGGTGGGATTTCTCAGGCTCAGAATATCAGCTGCTATAGAAAATGTCCTTCAGTTGTGCCATTTTTGGAGTGAAAGGAGTTTTTTTGGCTGAACAGATCCAGCTGCAACCACCTGCTTTGTGCAGGTGTCCCAGGGACTTACCCCTCTTCCATTCACCGATGGAAAACCATCCAGGACCAAATTGCTGCTGCTTTTCTGAGCCCTCATGCTCTTTTCTTCCCTCTTTAAGGCTGGCTGGGATATAGCAGCCATTCCCTGGGCGTGCTGCTCCAGGGGCTGCTCATCTCCTTGGATCTCCCTTGCCCACGGTATCCAACCCCACATTCCTGCAGGGCAGCCTGAAACCTTGGGCTCTCACAGGCCAACAGCAGAAAAGCAAATTTTGCTTCTAGGCATGTTTGAAAGAAGGCATTGGCGAAGGATTTCCAGTGGAAAAATACCAAACTCTTGTACTTGACCGAGAAACAAAATAGATTGCAACAGTGCTTTCCTCTGGGAGGAATTTTCCTACCTGGGGGCACTGAGGGGGGAAAAAGGGCTTGAACGGACAGGTATGAGGCTAAAAAAATTGTCAGGTCCTTCTTTTGCACCAGCAAAAGGGGAGGTTGGTGGCAGAGCATCCCTCCTGCATCTGCTGTGCACCAGGGATCATTGCCTTGGATGCCTCGTGGTGTTTTCCTTGTGGAGCTGGATGGATGTGTCCCACGAGGGGAGAAAGGAATGGAATACATTGTGTTCCACCCTGGTGTGCATTATACGTCCTTATACACATATATATTATATATTTATGTATATTCAGGACCATGAAGGTGCTCCATGGGCTGGAGCATCTCTCCTATGAGGAAAAGCTGGGAGAGTTGAGGTTGTTCTGCCTCGAAAAGAGAAGGCTCCAGGGAGCCTTCTAAGGGTCCAGGGACTCTTAGAGTCTCTCCCAGTACCTAAAGGGGCTCCAAGAGAGCAGGAGAGGGACTTGGGACAAGGGATGGAGGGATAGGACACAGGGAATGGCTTCCCACTGCCAGAGGGCAGGGCTGGATGGGATACTGGGAAGGAATTCCTGTCTGTGAGGGTGGTGAGGCCCTGGCACAGGGTGCCCAGAGAAGCTGTGGCTGCCCCTGGATCCCTGGAAGTGTCCAAGACCAGGTTGGACAGGGCTTGGAGCATCCTGGGATAGTGGAAGGTGTCCCTACCCATGGAATAGGGTGGCACTGGATGATCTTTGAGGTCCTTTCCAACCCAAACCATCCTGGGATTCTGTGATCCTATGAATTTACTGCATATCACTATTAATGTATATCTAATTTCATAGAATCGTGGAAGAGTTGAGGCTGGCAGGGATCTCTGGAGATCACTCTGCTCAAGCAGGGCAACCTAGAACAGCTTGTCCAGGACCACATCCCATTGGATTTTGTCTGTCTCCAAGGATGGAGGCTCCACAGGTTCTCTGGGCAACCCCATCTTCTGTTTGACCACCCTCACAGGGAAAAAGCTGCTTCTTACATTTAAATGGGATTTCTTAATTATCTCTCTCAATTTATGTCCTGTTAATTATTATACTTTGAAGGCTCTCCAGGGTCTTTGAAATGAACTCCCTTTCCAGTGCTCCTTCATGTCCATGGCTCTTCCAGCCTAAGGCCCAAATTCACATCCGAATTCGGACTCCAGCTCTCTGGGGCTGATGTGCAGACCTGGCCCTGCCCTGGGAGTGGTCCCACCTGCCCCACCCTGTTTGATGGGGAACAGGGAATAAGCTGGGCCACCTTTCCAACACCCCCAACACCACCTCCCTCTGCCTAAACATCCCACCAGCCATCGCTGTGTTCAAAGCAGGTGCTGGGACACGGCCTGAAATCGCCTTCCCAGTGCTGAGAAAGGGATGGGGGCTCATCTCGTGACTTCCTAAGGCCCCCTGAGCAGCAGGATCTGGCCCTGGGGCTGACAATGGGCTGCTTGTTGGGCTGAGGCACTTGGCAGGACCCCGAGGTAAAGGGGAGACTCCCTTTTACTCCTTCTTGCTTAATAACAGGCTTGAGGATATTAATTACCTTAATTAGGGCTGGCCAAACCTGTTTGGCTTGGAGCTGGGAGTCAGTGGGACCAGCTCTCTCAGCTTTTTTCTGCTCTCAGGTCTCGTGATGTTCCCCAAAGAGTGAGACCTGTCCTATTTCAAAGGTAATTAAAAGGCTTTTGAGAGGCTCCGAAGATCCTGAAGATTTCCAAGCCCAGAGCCTCCATCTGTATGGGGCTGTGCTGCATAAACAGCAAGAAAAGTGGCTTTTCCTCCCCAAAATAGAACCAGATGTTTTTAGGAATTCAGGGAAGCACTGGGCAACTTCCCAACCACGAGCATAAGACACCACCAAAACAAAAAAATCATTCTTAGGATAATAAATCCTCTCTGGAAATGTGGAGGGCGCGTTTGCAAGTGAAGAACTCCATCCACTAGTGAGGCTAGAGGTGGCTCAGTCCCCCCTGCTTGGCTGGCAGTGCAGGCAAAGCCTCCTGCCTCAGTTTCCCAGATGGAAAATGCGCCGTGTGTCACCCTGTTATCACTTTTCCTGGCACATGGGTAATACTTACCTGGGGCCTGGGGTACCGCAAGTAAAGTCTGGTGGCCCATTTGCTCTGATTTCATCCAGAGAAGTGACTTGGTGGTGAATGCCACATCAGTGGCCTTGGGTTCCCAGAGCCGTGTGGCTTCTCCTGGGTGTCCCTGCTTGTGACCTGTTGTCATGATTCTTTTCCTTCTTTTCCCCTGTGGCTGCAGCTCACCTCGGGCTGACCTCCAAGTGTGATTTATGCATTTGTGGGTCACACTCTGCCCGTGGCTGAGGGAGGACACTGCTGTGGTCAGTCTAAAATTCACCTTGCGGGAAAGCAGGGCTGTCTGGGAGCACAATCCAGGCAATATTTGCAGCCTCTGATGGCAAGTCACAGCTGGGCTGCTGGTCCCTGACACCCTTTGTAGCCCCAAAAGGTGACAGAGCCCACACCAGACAGCTCCAGTACTCGTGTTTGAGTAACAACCTTGGCTCTCTTTATCCTGTGCTGTCCCATCTGTGCTCATCAGCTCCAAATCTTCCATTTTCTGCTGAAAAAATGAGGACATGTCATGGGCCAACCCCCTGAAGGTGTCACAGAGCAGACACTGGTGAGATGAAGACATCTCAGCGAGGTGGTTCAACTCCCACCTCATCTGCCTCTGGGTTCAGGGAAGGACTTCCTCCAGAAGGACATTTGGAGCTCCTAGGCTGGAGTTTTGCCCTGACTCAGCTCCCAGAGGCACCTGATTTTTCCTGATCATTTTTCCTGCTCTTTTTTCAATTCTTCTGAAGGCTCTTGAAGATATTTCTTCTCTGGTTATGGCAGCTGGGATCCTTCGTTCTTCACTGTGCGTGTGACCAACACGAAGTGAGACTTAACCTAAGAAAAATGTACTGCTTCCCTCCAGTGACTCTGTTCCTTTTTATTTCTTTGTCTTTTTTCTTCTTCTTCTTCTTTTTCCTTTTCCTTTCCTTTTTTCTTTTTTCTCATTTTTTCTTTTTTCCTTTTCCTTTTTTACCTTTTTTCTTTTTCCTTTTACTTTTCCGTTTCCTTTTTGTCCCCTTTTTTCTTTTACTCTTTCTCCTTTTTTCTTTCTTCTTTCTTCTTTCATTTTTTCTTTTTTCTTTTTTCTTTTTTCTTCTTTCTTTTAATTTTTAAAAATTTTATCTTCGTTTTTCTTCCTTCTTCTTTTTCTTCACCAGGGCTGCTCTCCTTCACGCTTTTGAAACCCCTGCAGGTTGATTTCTTGTCCATCTGTGTGTGAGGGACTGAAAACCTGTGCACAGTGGTGCAAAGATAAAATAGCCCACAGAAGTTATGAACCAGAACGAGGTGTTTTCACATGAAATGCTGTGAGCTCAAGTATTGAGGGCCTTATTCTGGTGGCACCTTGGAGGATCTCTGAAGACCATCCCAGCTGGAGATGCTCAGACACATCAGTTTTGCCTCCTCCATGAACCAACCTGGTCCACTGCCCAGCTGCTCCCTCCCCCCAGGCCACCTGTCCCTCGCTTTTCTCTTTGGCCTCTCCTGGATCCCAGCCCCAGACACGATCCCAGGCTGTCCAGCATTGCCAAGGGCAGAGCCTGCAGTGGGATTTGGGGGGTCTCCCTCCTGCTGGACCTCATCCAGGCTGGCCCCAGCTCCTCTGTCACGTTTTGTGCTTAACATTGAATCGAAGACTCTTCTACATGCACTCAATTATAAATTTTTCTCAACCCACCTCTTCGTCTCCAACAAACTCCCTGAGCCTCTGAGTTGGGAGGAGGCTTCCCAGACCTCAAAAAACCCAGTGCAGCTCCTTCCCCCTGTCCTGGTGTTTTAGCAGGAACTCCAGCCTCTTCCAGGAAATGTGTCCTGTGTTTTGCCTTACCTTAGGAGCAAAAAATTGTTGCTTAAGCAGGTTTCAGGCATCCCAGCCTGTGACCTTTCTGTAACTGTTTGAATGAATGTATTGACTTGTTCTGTGAATTATAAACTCATTTAACTCTTTAGTGACTCCCCAGTGCTTGGTGAGAAGGGCTCAGATCCAGGGAATATCTGATGTGCCAAAGTCTCTTTGAGCTTATGGGAATGAGGAGCTTAATCCTTGTTTCAGATCTGGTTCAAAATGCCCTTTCCAGGGGCAAACCCTACCCTCTCTTTTATAAAACGCTTTCCTGACTCTCAGTCTATGAGAAATAAATGTGCTGTGCCTTTAATCTTAACCCTACTAAGATTCTCTTCTTTAAAAAAACACGCACAACCCAAAATGACTGCACTCCAGCAAACACCTGTATTGCCACTGAAAGGCCTTTTGCTAATATATTTTTCCCCCCTGCTCTTCTTGATCACACCTGTCTAGCTTTGGGCAAAATAAAATATTCACATAGCTGCCAGAAGTAAAGTTCTTTCCTGGCTTGAGCTACTGTGCGTAAAGATCTCCAAAGAAATGTCAGATCACTTTATTGAATCCTACTGAAAACTTGTTTGACAGTAACATGCAGAAAGGATCAGGACCTCTCCGTAATTGCCAGTGGGTTGAAAAGAGCATTTGTTTTGAAGGCTTAAAAAATGTGGGGCTTTTTTCTTTCTCTCTTTTTTTTTTTNAGTTTCTTTTGTTTTTAAATTCTATTTGGGATGAAATTTGAATGCATTAAAAACACGCTGCTGGTGCATTTGCATAGATGCATGAACACACGCTGCCTGCACACGAACACACGGGGAGGGCTGGATCTGCAGCTGGATTGCAGCCACTTCCATTGCTGCCAGAGCCCAGCCAGCAGCAGCCACGGGCTCAGCAGATTAAAATATGTAATTTTTCAGGTGCTCTGAGCTTCACACAGGGGTAAAAAGCACCTTTATGCAAAGGACTTTTGCCCTCACGAAGCCCTGAGCGTGAGCAGGTCAGAGCTGCTTCGGAGAGGTGAATTCCACCCTCTGTACACTCTGTCTCACAGCCCCGTCCTCCCCTGAGTGGGAACAAACAGCTATTGTAGTGGGGGAAATAATTAGGAGCAGGTGAAAGCCTATTTTTAATGATCCTCTGACCAAACTGATATTTAATTTACAATAGGAGTTGTTGCCCCTCCAGGTCCCAGATGTTAATTATGGTTTGTCATTCCCGTGTCTGCTGTGTGAAATTTGTGTTCCTCTGAGCGAGACCCAGTGCTGAGCTCTGCCTTGGCTTTCTTCTTTAATTATTCTTTGATTTTGAAAGGAATAACCTGGGATTGCTAATGTGATTAAGTTCTGGAAACCCCAATTCTATCAGAGCTTCCCACACAGCTTTAATCTGAGCTAGCCTGTGTCTGTAGACTACCAGACCCCAAACTCTGGTTTCTGGGAAGACTCAAACCCCGACTCGGGGTTTATTTTCCCCAAAGGCTGTTGTTCCTGCTAGCCCCAGAAGAAGCTTCATCCTCAGAGATGGACTCTTGCTTTGAGGTCTGAGTTTTCCCTGTTCCTCAGGCTCCCCCAAGTCCTCAGGTGATGCCACATCTGGGGTTTTTCAGATTCAAACCCTGGCCCCTGACTTTCTGCTGTCCCAACTCTTCTGTGGTCATTTCCCTGCTAAATGGCACCCTGGATGTCACAGGGTTTTGGGACACCTGAAGCCACCTGTGGCACCAGCTCAGAGAAATCTCAGCCCTCTTGGCTTGGACTGAAGTGCAGCAGGTTCAGCAAGGATGGTGTTCACCTCATCTGCCTTTAGATGGCCACAGGGCTGGTTTGGCAGTCTGGGATGGCCACCTGCCCTTCAATGCCCATAAAAACAAACAGGAAGGCTTTGAGGGAAGGTTCAGCCTGAAGAGACATCAGAGGAGTTATCACCTTCTGTGGATGTTCAAAGTTAAGAGGCTTGGACCATTCCCAAGGTCTTTATCTCCAACTGGACTTGGTTTTTACAGTGAACACAGCAGCTGGGCTGTGTTTGTGTTCTTAGAATCATGGAACATCCTGAGTTGGAAGGGACCTCAAGGGTGATCAAATCCAGCTCTTGGTGGAGCCAAAGTGACTGAGTGGCTGAACGTGGTGTGCACTGCACATGTGGACATTTGTCAGAGTAAATTTGACATTGTCAGCTGGACCTTTGGGGCCCAAATAAACCTTCCTGAGCTGCAAAACAGAACAGCCCAAGGCAAAGGAGCTTGGCCAAGGTCACAGAAGGACCCAGATCTGTGACAGGACAGAACTGAAGGAGAAGAGCTGGTGAGGGCAATATTTCCAGCCTGGAGACATCGGCAGCACAATGTGTGGTTGCTGGTGGGGGTGATATTTACTGTCCAGCTCCTCTAGACATCCCATTTCCCAGCTGAGGGAATGACCTTGGCTTCCTCGGCTTATCAACAGCAGCCCTACAGTTAGCCAATGTCCTAAGCAATGTCCCCTCATAAAACCAGCATGGGGTCATCCAGGGATTGACCCTAGGAGAGACTCCACGCAGTGCTGGTGATTTTGAACATGTCCTGTGCTCAAAAACCTCATGGAGTCACCATCCTGTTGCAGGGACTGATTGGGAAGGCCAATGTGGCCCTCACCTGCCACCCTGTGCTGGTGGCAAAAGGCTGATTTGGCACTGGAATCCCTCAAATATTTAATTTTTATTTTTCACACCTGCAGCCAAGGAAGCGGGGGTGAAGGATAGCTCAGCAAGCTTCTCCTGGTGGTGAAGAGCCTGGAGTTTGCAATGTCCCACAGCAAGAGAGACCTTTTCCTGTGGATTTGGGAGCCCTGGATGAGAGGAAGATGCATGAATTAGAAGCAGGGTCCTCCAGCATGGCTGACCTGAGTGACAAGAAGAATTCCAGACCAGGTCTGCCCATGTAAATCTCACCTAAAACTACCCAGTTTAACAGCTTTGGCAGGGCTGTAAAACCTTTCCTGTGCCAGTGTTGCAAGAGAGGCTTAAAAAGCTTTTATTCAAGGATATCCAGAGTCATTGGGGGAGCTGGGAGTACCTGATAGCACCCAAAATTTGCTCTTTTGGGTGGTACCTCCCTTGTCGAGCAGGTAGCGCTCTCTGCAGAGCCCTCCTGCAGCCCAGTGCCAGTGTCTGCTGGATCTCATCCACAGAGACACCTGCACGAACACGGAGCTCTGCCCGTGCTTCCCGGGAGTGCAGCCGCGGGGCCGTGCCGGAGCAGGCAGGATCCCACGCCCTGGTGTGCTCCTGCCGCCAGGGTGTCCTGCATGGAGCTCTGCCACCACCTCCCTGCTCCACATAAACCCTGCAGAGCCTCTCCTGTCGAGTCAGACTGTTGGAAACCCTCTCTGGGGCTCTTGTTTCCCCCTCACAGCTGTCTATCCACGCGTGGATATCCCTGTCCATGAGCGCACGTGGAGATATGGACTCTGCATCCCGTGTCAGAGACTCACAGCCCACCACACCTGCAGGTCCAGGTTCAGCAAGGAGAAATAAGGAAACTGAGTTGTGTTTGGTTTTGTGCTGGGGTAAAACTCATGTCCTGATCTCTCCCAGCTTCCCGAAACCTGGAATCATCATCCCCTTGGAGAGGGACAGACCTTGTCAAGGCAAGTCTGACCTGGGGTGGCCCAAATTGCCCATTGGGATGAAGTTTCCTCAGAAACTTCATCCTTCACATGAAGGCTGGTGCCAAGTCAGTCTCACCATGTGTATCCTCAGAGTATCTCTTCTTTAACAAACCCAGGGGATATCCAAGCTGGACCTACATTTTGCTCTGTAAAAGTAGGGAAAAAATCAAGCAGGATTTAAAATCTCCAGTCTGCTCTGACACTGGGGATCCAACACTCATGGAATTTCAAACCAGCACCTCCAGCAGGTCCCTGAACAGGAGTGTGACCTGCACCAGGTGCTTTTGTCTCCCAAACACTTCCCATGCAGCCCTTTATCCCTGCCTATGCTAGGTCCACATGGATAAATCATCCCTGTCTCACTCTTGGGATTGAAAACTGTTTTGGTGACGGGGTGAGGGCCTATTCTGCACAGCATCAGCTCCCAGTGCCACGGGGGCTTCGTCCCACGACAGCAAACTCCAAGGCTTTGCAGCTTCAGCACTCACTAATCACTGCTAAATAAGCAAAGGGGCAGGAAGGCCACTGAACTCATAACAGGCGTGTTTAAATCAAGGAGAGAAAAATCAGAGGCCAAAAATTAAGGTGCTTTGATCCTTGATTTTATGTCAACAGAGACGAAAGAAGAACACTAAGTCTTTTTACTTTTTACCAGCTGCTGCTTGAAACAAAATAATTGGATAATTAAAAGGCCTTGCCTTATGTCAATTTTATTTAGGTGCCTTGATCCACTGATGGAATGTGTCATTGATAGAAGGTTTAAGAGCTCATTAGAAAAATCCTGGAGATAAACCCAGGGCTCAGCTCCTTCAAAGGGCTGTCAGCTGCGAGGGGAGCAGGCATGCTGGCCTGGAGTGTCCCAGTTGAATGGTGCCACGAGGGAGAAGCTGTGCTGGGCAACAGCTGGAGGAAAACAGGTTCTGCCTTGAGCACAGCCAGGCTGCAGGTGCTGAGGAACACCCTGAGCCCTCGCTCACGGCTGATTTGGGTCTGAAGGAACACATTTGATTCCTGTGATGGTGTGGCATTTCTCCTCGGCAAGGTGGTGAAGCTTTTGGTGTGGTGAGACCGTGAAGGTCCATCCCAATTCAATGATGTTTGCAATCCCTTGCCAAGCGTGGTGTTTCCCCAAGGAAAGGCACCTTCCCACCCTGCTGCTCACCAGCCATCACCTGCCTTGTCTGGCACTGAGCTCTTGGGATCAAGACCTTGCCCTTGGCTCACCAAGCCCCAACATTTTATCTCAAGACTCAGTTGTCAAATAGAAAAAACTCAACCCCCTGCTGTCTCTTTTGAAAACATCCCCATGTTTAATACACATATTTAATGTCTTGTGAGGGGTTTGACCTCTTGTATAAAAACTGTTCCTTGTGTAAATGCATTCCTTTAGACCCAAGGCTGAGGATAATGTACAGTTCCTGCCTGGGAAAATGATTAAAACATTTGGGACAAAGAACAATTTATTCTAAAGTATTTCTTCCTGCGATGGATTTTGGGTGAATGTTTCCAAAGGCTCCTGAGCAGGAACAGACGGTCCATAAGAGGCACATCCCGGACTCTGTGACTCATGTGAGCCTTTAGAAATAGAGTTCCAGGCGCTGATGGGTGGGTGCTTTTGAAAAACAAACTTTTATCTTAAATATCTGCATCAATTTGTCAACATTGGTTCCGTGATTATAAACCCTCGGTAATTCCATTCCCCTGTTTATCTCTTTAAGTGACCACGGCAAACTGCAGTTCACAGCCAGAGAGGGATGAGGTGGTGTCACCTGTGTTATCTGTGCTGGGTAAGACTGATCTCGTGGCTGGCAAAAGGGAAACAGGTCTAGGAGAGCCACAGGGGGTACACACAAAACATCNCAGGGACTAATTCAATCAGTCAGCACAGAGGGAAGCACAGGGGAAAAAGATCTCCAGTGGCTCTGATTCCTGACTCCAGAGGGGCAGTGGCAGCTCCCTGCATCCCTAAAAGTGTAAAACTAACAAGTGGAATCCCATCCCCGGCAGGGCTGGCGGTGGGAGCAGGACTCTGGCGCTGCGTGAATCCAAGCAGGCTGTGATCCTCACAGCAGTGGGTGGCACAAACCAGAGGGTATCAGCGCTGCTTTTGGCTTCATTTGATTTGGGACTGATATCCAGGCATTTTGGGATGCAATTGGCTCTGCTGAGCCCTCTGTGGCTTTGTGCTGCCGTGGCCGAGAGCTGGGCTGGGCCCTAATCTCTCCAACCTCTCCCCAGAACAATCCGTGCACTGCTCTGACATGTGGAGGATTGTGGTGTTGGCTTAGGATCTACTTAACCTGAGTGATACCTGCATGATAATTATCTTTATAAAAAGCTTTTCTGGGCAGATTTCATTAGACATCCCTTAAAGAGCACCAGGGCCTGCGGAAGGAGCGGCCTCTTGTCCCGGGACAGCTGCCCTGGGGGCTCCACACCAGCCCCTGGACCGGTTGTACCTGGTGTGCGGGGTCGTGGGGTGAGGGATGGCCGTGGGGTGATGCTGTTCCCCGACACTGTGCCATCCTGTGTGGTGGTTGAAGGGTGTGATCCCGCTGTTATTCCCAGCGACCAGCACAAAGTATCCCGGGCTCCTCACAGTCAGCTCCCCTTCCCTCTGCGCTCCCTGGGAGGGGGTGGCTTGTGGGAATGACATCCTCCCACATTGCTGATGCCATGAAAGAGTCCAAGCCCTGACCAGGAAAATGGCCTGTCTGTGGTAGGTCCTCTACAAGCAAACCCTGAAGAAGACAAGATGGGAAGAGGGTAAGATGGTGCACGGCAGTGTGGGGAACATTCCCTGCTCCAGAGGTCTCCCCTCTTGTAGGCTTATCTGATTTTGGTGGGTTTATCCCTCTGATAGATTTGGTCCCAGAGCTGGATTCCCGTGGAGCTTCTGGATATTTATCTGTTAAATGTAAATATAAGAAGGTTCCTAAATGAGACAGTGATAAAATGAAATATTCCTTAATCAAGTGACCGTTCAGGGGTTTGGATTGGGGCTGCTTTAACCAATATGAGAGTCCAAAAATCAGGCTGAGCAATGGCAGGAGATGAAATGGGAAGGCAAATGGGTGGGGGCCTCGTTCTCAACAGAGGCACCAAAGCTGCCATGGGCAGTGCTGCTCTAAGAAAATGCTGCAGTTTCATAGTCACAGAATCCCTGAATGGCTTGGGTTGGAAGGGACCTTAAAGCTCATCCAGTTCCATCCCCTTCCACACCTTCCCCTATCCCAGGCTGATCCAAGCCCCATCCAACCTGGCCTTGGACATTTCCAGCAATCCAGGGGCAGCCACAGCTTCTCTGGGAAACCTGTGCCAGGGCATCCCCACCCTCACAGGGAAGCATTTTTTCATAATATCTAAAATAAATCTACCCTCTTTTCATTTAAAACCATTTTCTCCCTGAGGCCTTCTCTTCTCCAGGCTCAGCAGTCCCAACTCTCAGCCTTTCCTCATAGGAGAGGTTCAATGGAATGAGTCTATGTGAACACACAAATGGAAAGGAGGAGTCCAAAAAATGTGAGGAATGCAAAGAAAGCCCTCCCTTTACAGAAAGGATGAGAGGATTTCTGAGAATCGTGGTCCTCACAGGTGTAATTCTTCCTCCAAGCAACTCATGACGAATTCCCAAGTGATGGTGTCTGTGTGGAAGCCTAATTGGACTGGGAGTGACTCATGTGATCATTCTTCATGTGGTTCTCAGAGGACAGCCTTCCTCCTCATCCTCTGCCTCACTTCAGGGAAAGAGCTTAAATGGCCAGAGAAGGGCTGGGATTCCTCTCCCAGACTTCTTGTGTAAAAAACCCCAGAGAAGGATAAATTCCTGCTTGAACTAGAAAATACCTTTAGATAAAATATTTGTCTCTTCTAAAACCTGTGTGATGTGAGTTGTCTTCCTCTCTGCTAATTTTTCCCATCACGCAATCTACTTCAGTGTTAAAACAGCTGCCATGTTTGGTGTTCGATTATAGCTGACTTTATTTATTTGCATTTAAATCTCCTCATACCTTTGTGCGACAGACTGAAGAGCTCTTTATTACTGAACCTCCATTCAATGGACCATTCATGGGCTCACAAACTACCATCCTTCTGTCCGTGGAGTTGGTGGACTGAACTCCTCTAACGGGTTCCAACCTCGCCTCCATTCCTGGGACTCGCCTCCAACTCCTCTTTGGTTTAACAGCACCTTTCCCTGACTGCGCCTCCTGGTATTTCAGCAGTGCCCAGTTTGCAGCCTGGGAGGACTGGCTTGGGCAGGACTTAACAGGACCACTCAGCACCTCCTTCACCATCCCTGATAACCTGCTTTGGATCCTGCCAGGCAAGAACATCTCCCTCCACTGCCTGCTGGAGCAACCTGGGGGAATCCGGGGGTGCACACAGGAGTGTGGGGTCGTGAGCACATCCCAAAAATTCAACATTTCCTCCTTGCTGGTGTTCAAGAGCACTGGAGATTTCAGCAATAAGCCCCAATCACAGGCAGACTGGGCTGAATCATGGAATATTCCATGGTATGGAATATGAGTTGGAAGGGGCCCACAAGGATCATGAGCCCAGCTCCAGGCACCCCAAAAGTCACGCTCTGTCCTGAGAGCGTTGTCCAAACGCTCCTGGAGCTCTGGCAGCCTTGGGGCCATGCCCATTCCCTGGGGAGCCTGTTCAGTGCCCCAGCACCCTCTGGGGGAAGAACCTTTCTCTAAAACCCAACCTAAACCTCTCCTGGCACAGTTCCAGCCGTTCCCTCAGGTCCTGTCACAGTCATAGGGAGCAGAGGTTGGAGCTGCCCCTCCATTGCCCCTCTGGAGGAGGGGTCTGACCTCAGTCTCCTCTGCTCCAGCTGAACAAACCAAGTGCCCTCAGCCTCTCCTCCTATGGCTGCCTGCTGTGATGCCAAAATCTCTTCCTGCGCTGCTCCTTCCCAGGAGGGGGAACACGGCCACATTCTTCTCTTCAGCACATCTGCCTTCACATTTGGCCCTCACCTGCCTTCACCCACCCAAACAAGGGAGTCCTTTTCCTTCACCCCGTTGACCTCAACCTCTTCCTTACCTTGTGTTGTCATCAGCAGTTTTTAATTTACTATTTTTTTTTCCAGGACGTGGAGAAAATGTTAAAATGCGCGTTGAGGAACGGTTCCCTGTGGGACCTGGCTCGGAACACACCCATCTGGCAGGGATCCCTTGTTTAGAGGAACGCTCCGAGACCTACGTTAGCTGGTTTTTAATCCCTTTAATGTGTGCCATGTTTGGGACTCCAGTTTCTTAATCAAAAATATCATGCAGTACCCAGGCAGTTGCCTTGAGGAAAATCCAAGTAAAATTACATCAGCACTCTTCCCCTTATTAACCACGCTTGTGCTGTTATCACAAAATGCATCAAATTAATTTGACAAGATCTATTTTTCATAAACCCAAGTTGATTGGCAGCAATTATATTACCTTCCTTTGATTCCATAATAAACAAATCTCATATGAGCTATTCCATTATTGTTTTTTTGCTGGGATTAATGGCAGGCTGGCACTCTAGAACCCGTGTTGTCCTCTTTTAAAACACCGACAGAACATTTGTTTTCTCCTGGTCCTCTAGAACTTCCCTGGGGTTCAAAGACTTTTGAACAGGCTCCAATGCCTTCTTGGCCAGCTCTTTAAAACCTCCTGGATGTAAATGATCTGAATCTGCAGATTTATTAATGGCTAGCTGTGGGAGATGCTGATTACCATCTCCTTGCTTATGGTTAGAGCCCTAAGTGTGATCATCAGCAGTGTGTGGTAGAAGCAGCTTGTGCAGCTTTTTCTCAAAATGCAGAACTGAGGTCTTTATTGAACACCCAGGGCTTTTCTTGGTTATTATCCATGGTTCCACCATTCCCCCGGAGTAACAAATTAATGCTCTCGTCAGGGTTTCTTTGTTGCTTGCACAAGAGAAGTGCCTTCTCTTCAACCTAGACTCTGCTGACTATAAATATTTCTTCAAGTCCTTTATTTCCCTTATTGATTTTCCCCACTCCTGAGCTCGAGCTAGGACAAAAATGTCTTTTTTACTCCGTAAATTACGCTGGTTTTATTTTAATACAACAACTCGCTTGTTTTATTCCTTATCTTAAATACCTACTTTTACTTTCCTTCTTAATCTGCCTTGAAGAAAACCCACTATGGTCCCTCTCCTTGTTGATAAGGGCTGTAGATTTTAAATCAGCAAGCAGAAACGCTCTTGAATAGTTCACATATTGACTCATGCAACGTCTCTCCTGTTGAAGCTGCTGCTATTTGACCACTTAGATCTGTTCCTCCTTTGTTGTAAGATGAGGGTTGTAGGGAATTCCTCTCCTTGGGACACAACTTGTGATGGATGAATCCTCACCATCCCTAATTGTCCGAAATGTTAAAGGTCTTTCTCTGGTGTGGGGCCCAATTTACACCACTCAACTTCCACCTGTGTGTTTCCAGTGTCCCTCACAGAGCACAAAGGGGCTGGAGGACATGGTTGTCTTGCTCTTCACTGAAACCTGGTTGTCATTAATTCACATTAACCCCTGACCTGCTCTTCCTTCTCATGTGGTTATGAAGATTTGCTGATCCCTTCCTTTCCCTGCCTCACCTCTGGACCGTTGTCATTGTGGTTGTGGACAGTTAACTGGTGTTGCTGTTGTGTGTTCATCCAGAGCTTTCCCTCACATCTGGATGAAATTCCTGCCAGGGACCTTGGCAATCAAGCCGTGCTTCAAAAACACATTGCTCCTTAGCTCTGGACCTTGTTTTGGCAGTTTCTAGCTCCAGATTTTGTGATTTGTTCCTTAAAGCAGCCTGGTCTGACCTTGCAGCTGGCCTTGCTTGGAGCAGGTGGTTGGAAGAGAGCTGGAGTCCCTTACAAGCTGAATTACGCTCTAGGCCTGTTCTTTGGTTAATATCCTTGCTTAAAAACAGGAAACAGTGTCTGAAAAACCAAATTTTCAATTTTGGCTTTATTTGAAATTCTCTCTTCTAACTGAAATATGTTTCTGAGTAGGTTTGAGCACCTGACTTGGGTAGCTACATTTAGATGTCCCCGGCTTCTAATCTTGTGCCTGAGACTTCCTAATGATAACAGAGATTAAAAAAATGTGTGTGAGCACTGGGATCTCTGGGATATGCTCCTGAGAGGTTCAGCTGAGTTGCTCACAGGGCTTGGGGGAGTCCTGTTCCCTTTGCAGCCATAGTTAGGAGAAGATTCTTCCCCCAAAGGGTGCTGGGCACTGACCACACTCCCCAGGGAATGGTCACAGCCCCAAGGCTGCCAGAGTTCCAGGAGCATTTGGACAACGCTCTCAGGGATGCACAGGGTGGGATTGTTGTGATGTCTGTTCAGGGCCAGGAGCCGGACTCCATGATCCTTGTGGATCCCTTCCAGCTCAAGATATTCCATGATTCTGTGGCAGTCTGAGGGCATTTAACTCCATATGAGGCACCAGGGACTGCAGTGGGAGCCCTGACACCCAAGACCCCTGGAAACACCCAGCATGTGGGGTCTGAGTCTGGGATGAAGCTCTTGGTTTACTGGACATGGAGGAATTTGGTCATTTGGACTCGATGACCTAAGAGATCTTTTCCAACTTAAATGATTCCATGAATTTTAATTCTTAAGCATGAAAAAAAACTGTTGGTGAACTCCTGGAATCTGTTGCTACAGAAGATCGTTGAGGCACATGATATCATCAGGTTCAAAAATTTGTGGACGACAGTCTCAGCCATGCACGGAGAGGCAGCAGAGGGGCAGTCTCCAGCACCCCTGTGTGATGGAGGTGGCTGCTGGGACAACGTGAGGGCAATGACTGCAGAAAGCGTTCTCCCTGCAGAGCACCTCTTGTTTCTGGGGTCCCAGACAGGTTCCTGAGCTGCCCTTACTGCTGGTCTGACGCAGTGAAGCCTTTCTTTTGCTCTTGTTATCTTACGACATTTCTTGATGTGAAAATGCATTTTTTCATTTGAGATCACTTTGAAATTTGCCTTTCCCTCCTCTAACAGTTGAATTCCCCACAAGATTGCCAAGGATTGCTTTCTGCATGTCTCTGAACAGCTCTGCAGGTGTCTGCAGGACCCCAAGCCCACTAAGGACATGTCCCACACTCCTGGCCTTGGAAGCCTTGCTGAGTTACAGCCTCCTGCCCAGGCAACCCGTTCATTTGGGGGTCCAAAGCTTGGATGGTCCCTTCCTCTCCGTGGGAGGTTCTGGGCTCTGCAGAGGGGATGCCTTACCAGGACTCAGATCTTGCTCCTGAGCCAACACATTTTATAACCCGTTTTACTTAGTGTAAACTGACATTGGCAGGAGTTTATGTCAATATGTTGGGCCAATCCCCCAAGACTCCAGATAAGAGGCAAACACTCCACTCTTCTGCTGCCTACAGCATTGAGAGAGAGGCCAGACTTGATCTAATCTCTCTGTTTGCATTATAAGCATGCCTAGAGGCCTTGCTGTGCTGGGTCCTACACGTCGACCTAAGGAGAGACCGTTCCTGCCTTGAGTACCTGGCAGCCAAACCCAGCGATGGGGATGGAAGATGTGAATGGAGCAAAGAAGCACGGGCTTGCTTGGCAGTGGCCAGTGGAACACTGGACTCTTGGTGACCAGTTAGAGGGCTAGGACTGTTATGTGTCCCAGTTAGGGAAGCCTAATACTCTTTAATCAAGCTCTTGTGGTTTGGCATTGCGAATTATGAATGGTCAGCACGGACCATTGTGAATGGTCAGCAGCAAATATGACCTTGGCAGTGCTCTTGAGGGTGCTGGAAACACCTCAGGGGAATGAATGCACGGCTTTCTTAATTAGCTAAATAAGGCCCTGGGAGCTGGGTGTTGAAAGCTCTCTTGTTTAATTGCACTCTCACATCATATCTGCTCACCGAGTGAGCCCCACCTGCTTTAGTCATCGAGAACGAGCCAGTGAAGATGGACATTTCCCAGTCACTGGTGGGAATGGGGTAGGAAAGGGCAACGAACTCCCTTCATGAGCAAGCTGCGCCCACATTTCAAGCCCAACCAAGCCGCCGTGACACGGGGTGTAACTTCATATTGCTGGTTTGGGTTTTTTTTCCCTGAATAATTGCTCTTGCTGAGAAACCTAATGGGAGGTGACTGCTGGAAAGGGCAGTGGGCTGGAAGTCACGCTGGGAGGATGCCGTGGTGCACCCAGCCACGCAGAGGAGGAGGGTGAGGGATGGATGTGGAAGATTCCAGCTGGGGTGGGAGCCCAGCAGAGGGCACTTGCTGAATGCACCAGCACATGGCCCTGGGCCACAGTTTAATTACAAACCTTGGCATTAGAACCATCTCACCTTCCAGAGTCCACGGTTACTCAGTGTATCGGTTTCATAAACTTGCCTGCCTGCCCTCCGTGACTCAGTTAATAATAATTAAATGATTCTTTAACAATGCTGGGGAGATTTCCAGCTATTTTTCAATATGCATTAATAATGCTTAATGCTGGTGCACTTCCAAAATTCCTGGGGTCTGGGTTGCTGAAATATACCCACATTGATGGGTCTGATTCTCTGTTCCCTTGGGCAGTCATTTACTGGCATTTAAAATGCAAAGTAGGTGTAAGTGAGCAGAGAGTACTGATATTGGTAGGATTTTCTCTTAATGGTGCTCAGGTTTGTGAACCCAGTCCAACAGCCCTTGGTGCTGCAGAAGGCTTCAGTAGGCTTTGGAGGGCACTGGGCATGGCTGTGCAAGGTGAGAGGCATGGGATGTTATCCAAAACTCCTCCAAAGGCCTCATCTTGCTGACTCTGTGCAGTTAGGCAAGTGTCTCCTGGGAACAAACAGGCTTCTCTCGTGCTGTGTCCTGCCATGAGGGAAAATGTTCAGATGCAAAATTTCCTGCAGCAACTGGACCCATCCCTCTCCTCTCCTCTCCTCTCCTCTCCTCTCCTCTCCTCATCTCCAGAACCTAAGAACATAAATTTGGAGAGCAATCCTTAGAGGGGATCTGTCTTCAGCTGATCTTTGCAAATCCAACCCCACATGGTTGCATTTTTGGGGCAAATACAGACTGTGAGCTGTTAAGATTCAAGAATAAAAAATTAAACTCTTAGACTTCTAAAACTGGTGCGTAACAACACAAATGATCACCTGATCCCTGGCATTTTCCAATACCAACTCTACCTGGTGATTTCAGAGGCAAGATTTAAATACCAGCCCAAAATCTGTTTGAGGAAAAAAGGAGACCATTGGTTTTATGAGAGTGTGTAGAGATAGAGTGAAGGGGAACGACTTCAGACTGAAAGGCAGCAGGATTTGATGGGATATTGGGAAGAAATCCTTCCCTGTGAGGGTGGGGAGGCCCTGGCACAGGGTGCCCAGAGAAGCTGTGGTTGCCCCTGGATCCCTGGAAGTATCCAAGGCCAGGTTGGACAGGGCTTGGAGCACCCTGGGACAGTGGAAGGTGTCCCTGCCCATGGCAGGGGGTGGAACTGGATGAGCTTTAAAGCCCCTTCAAACCCAAACCATTCTGTGATTTTATGTTTTAATGAGTTTTTCTCATTAACTAGTAGATTAATTCCACTCCAAGTCGAAAGCTGATGATTTATTTCTAGCCCCAGCTGATCTAGTGAGTCATCTGTTTAATTTTAGATATCTGCTTTAGGAAGGAATTTACACATCTCTGGGGAAGGTTGATGGCTACACACAAAATCTGCCTAAATACCTGGCTTACTTGTCCATCTGTGCCCACCTGTGGGCACCAAGGCTCAAATCCTCAAAGGAAAAGGTGAATCCAACTTTTCCACTCACATGGCAACCAACAGGTATGAGAGTTTTACCCACTGCTTTGGGAAACTCCCTGGAAAAGGTTTTAGTCCCTTAAACTGAGGTTAAACCACCTTTGAATCCCCTCTTGACTCATTTGTTATAGTGATGAGCAACAGCACAAAGTCTTTAAGGACTTGGAAACATCTTCCTTGGAAAGGAATTTGTACCCCAGACGACGGTGGTGTTGTGATCTGCTTCTTCAGTAGAGGTGAAGGATCAGCCGCTGCCTGAGCTGGGAAGAAGTCCTTAAGTTTTGGGGCAACATAATCAAAATACTCTGGAATTCACGTTGTGCTTCCTGCAGGACAATTTGCCCCTCTGAAGGTTTTCAGATCCTCGGAGCCAGTGGGAATTAAGGATGAGGTTCAGGCTTCCTGCTTTAGGGTGAGATAAGGTGTACTGATGGTAATATCCAGATCTCCATGGTCCCTCAAAGGAGTCCATGAGGACCAGGAAAAAGCCAGAGGACTTAATTTCATGTTTGCACTTGGCCAGATGATGCCTGTACGACGTCTTCTCCACCTTCTGTATGAAAAGTCATTTCTAAATTTGTGAATCCCCTATAAAGGCTGGAGTGCTCCTCAGGTAAAGGAATATCCCCCTCCAGTCATCTTCCTCCTGGGATGGAAAATACCCAAGGCACCATCTGTAGAACAGGATTAAAAAGAATGGAAGCAAGGCATAGAAAAACATCTGACTGCTCTCTTCCATGTTTTATTTCCTAAGTTATTTGGCTCTGGGATGGCACAAGCTGGGCTGACAATTTTCTGTGCCCCAGGCTCTTCAGAGAATTTATTTATTGATGCCAAGAAGCTGCCTGGTGGCACAAGCAGAGGGTCACTCCTCCTACTTGCCAACTCTTGAAATAAATTTAACAGTGCTTAGTGTAAATTTTACAGGAAATAAAGTGTCTTTCCATGGAAATAAGTGGACTTTGTGTCAGGTCCAGAAGGGTGGCTACATCCTGCTGGGAACCCAGGAGAGTGAGGGTGGGGTGTGTGCTTAAATACACCTATTTTAAAAGAGAACAGGTGATTCTGCTTCCAAAATGTTTGGTGACAGGTGGATGCCGTGGTTGGGGCCTGGATACTCGTGTAGCTCCGTTTGGATAAAAAGATGTGGATGTACAATGCCCCTTCCTTGTGGACTTCTATCCTTTGTTCTTTGAAGTGACACCTTTGTGCTCTGGGATTCAGGCGTTGGGATCAGCTCCCAAACCACCATCCAAAAGGCCCAATGCTCAGCTGGAACAGCAGCTTCCTGCAGAGGTCAGTGGAAATGGGCTGAGCTGTATCAGATGGATTGGCTGTAGAGATTTAGGGGGATTAGTCCCTGTTTTCTCAAGGCTGAAGCAGGTAAATAAATGATCCTTGGGACACACTGCAGAGAACACCCTTCACCTTGATGTCAGCTTTTTAATAGACCCAAGCCTTGGCTTTGCAGGGTTGCACACTGAAGGTGATCTAAAGGAATCATCCCTCATTATCAGACTCATCCCATTGTTGAAACAGCTCCAATGGTTCTTGACAATTACAATGCCTAATTTTCCCTCTGAGCATAAATGATATTAACGCCAATGACGTGCTCAGCCCTTTTTCCACCTGCAAATGTTTTGGGTAATCATTGCAGGTGCTTCTTTATAAAGTGAAGCAACTGCCTTTAAATATTTCAATTATTTTTATTAGATTCCACTGTTTTGCAAACCTCATTGGCTGCTAGCCAGTCCTTAACCTATTCCCCTGTCTTTTAGTGGCTTAATATTGGAGAGGGTTTGCCTTGCCCTTGGACTGGATGTGTTTGTACAGGTGAGCTGTCTGTTGATAAAAGCAGATGTGCAAACCCCAGATTTCTTGAACGTTTGATCCACCTGAGTCCCAAAAAAGGACATTTTCTCCCCAGCTGGTAGCCTGATGTATGGGTTACTGTGCAGATGTGAGGGTGTTTGGTGCAGTGAGCTGGGTTTAGGTTTAAAGGTGTGATTATGGCTTGATCCTAGGGATGTCCTTGGGCTCTCCTGTTTGCTTGAGACTGACTTCATTTAAAGGTGGGATCAGATGCAGCCGACAGCACCAGTCCCAGCAGAGTGCATTACTTAGGGTCTGTCACCAAGTCTACACCAAAACTGCTGCCATCTCCAGAAAGAACCGTGTGTGGATTGTTTTTGGGGAATTAGACACCACAAACTACGTAATGGGGTTTCATTACTCTTCCATTTTCCTCTCCTTCCCTATTTTTTCAGAGAAGCATTGCTACCTCAGAAATTTGCCTGGAATGTCTTTAACAGAGTTACATTTCCACGTCCTTTTTCTCACAGTAGCCACACTTCCCCCCTTTATTCTGAATCCTCCCTGTTTCTGACGCTGAGCTGTTTCCCTCCACAGCCACATCCTTTGGAGACAACAGAGGAGTCAAGAAAGACCTAAAACTACCGGTCTTACTGTCTGTGAGGGATGTCTTTTCCTGGTCAGTAGATGTAGATGGGTTTGGGGCTGGTTGTATGGCCAGTTCTTACACCCAACACAGCTACAGAAGATTACCATGGCTCTAAGTCAGACCAAATACCTGCTTTGCTGAGCTCTGCAAGCAGCTCCTGTTCCCTTCCGCTCATCCAACCCTCTCCAAGTGTCACCAGCAGGATGAGATATGGAGCAAGGAAACCCCTCTGCCTCCCTGGAGGGTTCCAGTGGCCCGGGGCTTCTGTGCCAGACTGTCCCCAGCCCTGGTGTTTGGGCTCCTGCCTGGCCCATCTGGCCCATCCCAAGTGAGGTGAGACAGCCATCGCCTCCCCTTGTTTTGCCAACACTTCCCCCCTTCACCCAGCTGCTAATTGCACTTCACAAGGAGGTGCTTGTAACACCTTTCACCACCTTTACCTTCTTGCTGGGAAAATGAGGCACTTTATTGGCCCAGGAACAGACATTCAGACTTCAAAAGAAATCCTGTTTGTCTTTGGAGGAGGGGAGACCCTGGTTTGGGCTCGGGAAGTGGATGCAGGACTTTTGTTGCAGATTCTGCATGGATCCACCAGGGTGTGGAGAGACTTCTATCAATAGGATTGCTAAATTGTTGCTGGATTTAGCAAAAACTGAGCTTAAAAAGTTAATGGGGGAAAGGAGGGGTGGCCTGCGTGGTTTAAAATCCCAAAATCCCTGCTGAGAGCCAACACGTTTGGATGCATCCCACCAGAGGTGCAGGATTGATTTGCTTCCACATCAGGTTTCTCAGCTACTGGTGTTTGTGCCGGCCAGGTGGAGGGTGGTGCACACAACTGCTGGTTTTTTTGGTTCACTGGGTTCCCAAATTGTTCAGAGAACCAAAAAACGTCAAAACCATTTTGCCTCGAGATGAGTGGAATGCTGTGCTTGGCTCCAGAATGGCCCATTTTGTGTTGCTTCTAAGCTCTCCACGGATGATTTTAATTACTTAATGTTTGATTTTGTTTAAAGGCAAGAAACACCTCATGAAAACAAAATCAGGGTTTGTTTGCAACTTTTTGAGATGTTCCCCCACCTCCCCGAAAGCCTTTTGTTTAAATCATCATAAATTCTCCCACAAAACCACCTGGGATGAATCAAAACTGTGTTGGGTCACTGAGGACTTCTCCCTTTCACAGGTGGGGGAGACAGAAGTGGAGGCTTGATTGGTCATGATGTTGAGGTATTGACCCACTCCTCACCCCCACAGCATCTGCATCCTCACACCTGGATTATCTCCACTGCTCCAATGGGAGGATGGATAACACAGGATCCACACAGGTCACCTGTCCCTCAGGTGGGAGCTGAGACCTCCTGTGAGCTCCAGGCTGAGCAGAAAGGCTCTTGGATCAGCTTTGCCTGTCCCTTTCTATGCCTGTATGTCTCTAGCCTGGGACTGGTTTCCCTGAAAAAGGTGTTTTCTGCCCAATATCCTGGATTCCACCTCTGAAGGGGAGGAATTGTGAAATGGTCAGTGGGAATGAGGATTAATTTGGGACGAGCTCTGCACGGCCTCGTTGGAATGAAGGTTGTTCTCCCAGCTGGGAGGTGGGGTGTAGGGATGGTGAATGTGGGGTGACTTTGAGGGTGTGCTGAGCTGTGGGCACAGATCCAGAGCTGTTCCCATGGGACCTCAGCCGGACACTCATCCCTAGGGAGTCGGGACAACCTCCCTGTGGCAGAGTGACTGCAGGGTTTTCTGCCTCCATCCCAGGACTCTGATTTCCTACAGAGCTGTGTCAAAGGCATTTGGGCATCTGAAATCCTTAGGCTCCCCTCAAAAAAACCAAAAACAAAACCAAAAACCCCTAAATAAAAGAAATCCAGCTTTGGCTTTGTCTGAATTTGCTTGGTTTTCCAGAGAAGTGATTGAGGCACCATCCATGGAGGGATTTAAAAGACATGTAGAAGTGGCACTTGGGGACATGGGTTAGTGGTGGCTTTGGCAGTGCTGGGTTGCTGTTGGGACTCAATGATCTTGGAGGTGTTGGTGATTCTGTGGTGGAGGAAGTGGAAAGCAGTAACTCAGCTGTTCTCTGACCCCAGTGGTGTCCAGGGCTGGGATCCAGATAAGGGAGATTTCAGCCCCACCTGCTGCTCGCCCTGGAGGAGCTTGGAGTGATCATGGAACGGCCTTTGGGCATCCTGAAGGTCTTTTCCAGCCTTAATGATTCCACCATTAGAGGTCAATATTGGTGATTGATTTCCTAGGAAATGGAGCACTTGGCTGCTGGATCTTTCTGGATCTAGAACTTTCAAACATCCCTAAATGAAGGATCCAGATTTTAGGCT
The DNA here is from genome assembly GCA_013397115.1 of Edolisoma coerulescens. Lineage (NCBI taxonomy): Eukaryota > Metazoa > Chordata > Aves > Passeriformes > Campephagidae > Edolisoma > Edolisoma coerulescens. Next base: position 1,169,104 of record VWZW01006244.1, read on the forward strand.
CTCACTTCAAACAAAACTGGAACAGAGCCAGTTTTCCACCTCCATCACCCATAACTGCCTGATGACTGCCTGGAATGGTTATATGGTTCTTTATTTTGAATTAATAACGAAATTCAGATCTCATCAATTGGGCAGGTGGATAAGAGCGACATGGGTCTTGCCTTGACATCCACCTGGGAACCACCTCATCCAAGCAGTCTGGAGCAGAGACTCCCACCACTGGCAGCTCCTCCCCACCCTGCAGCCCTTGGATAAGAGCTGCAGATCTGCAGACGAGCCCAGTAAGCAATGGCAGGTCAAAGACATGAACTTGCTATTTCCTGGCTCTGCAGCACCTGGAAATGCACCTTTCTGCCCCATTTTACAGGCACAACTTATGCAATTCACAGTCCAGCCCTAATTTAATCATCAGGTGGTTTTTTTTCTTCCTTCATGCCCATCGAAAATTTCCATTTAAATCTAATCAGTTGCTGCATGGGCCCATCGTTTTTGCTTGGAAATGCACAGGACATGTCCACACAGCTCCACAGCACTGTTCCCCTCCCTACACCCTCTCCACCTCCGCTTCCCACCTCCCCCCTCCCCAAACTATGACTCATCTTAAGGCAGAAGGTTAATTTAGGTTAATTATCTTCCTGGTTAGCAGTGCATACATGTCCTGAGCAGCAATAAAGGTTTGACACCCCTCCTGCTGCTGCAAATCAATTTTCTTCCTCATTTACTGTAAATGGAAACGAGCCAGGTCCTCTGGCATCAAAGTAAACATTTCTCTGCATGAAACTCAACTTGTGAACCTGGTAATTTCAGATTTGCTTATAACATGCGCATTTGCCAAGGGAGGAAAAAAAAAAAAAGGCAAAGAAAAGCAGCTGTTTGATGTCTCCAAAAACTAGAATTAGCCCTGTAGATCAAACATCAGTTCTCCTGCTGCTTTAATAATGGAAGGATCCAGTTGCGTTAAGCACGAGGATATCATTACAGCATGCACGGTGCTTACACATAAGCTAACCCCTAATTCCCCTACTTAGCAGCTAATGCATGTTATTATTATTTACTCCTGCAGTGAGAGGCTCAGCCATGATCCGAGTCCTGCGGGGTGAGGTGCTCCAAAGGAGAGTCCCTGCCCCGGAGAGCTCCGAGTCTAAATAAGACACAGGAGACAACAAAGGAAGTGTTGCTGCCCCAGGGGCAGGGGAGCAAGAAGGGACACGCAAATACCCCAGGGCGAGTTTGCAGCACAAGCAGGAATAAGACGCTTGTGGTTGCAGCCCTAATCGAGCCAGCTGCCACTCCTGGAGGTGGTATCAGGGAGCTGGAAGTCAGCTCAGCCCCCTGAAAATTAAGTTTTTTGTCTGAGCTGCTCGTTCCAGCTGTGTCTGTGGTCAATGCAGACAGGTCAATGCCTTTTGTTATGAGTGTTGTGAAACACTGGAACAGGCTGTCCCCAGACGTGGTGGATGTCCCATCCTTGGAAATATTCCAGGCCAGTTTGTACAAGGCCCTGAGCAACCTGACCTGTTGGAGGTGTCCCTGCCCATGGCAGGGGGTTGGATGAGATGAGGTTTAAGGTCCCTTCCAACCCAAACCATTCTGGGATTGATCTGATGATTTAATGATTCCCTCCATCCGATATAGGGAGGAGTGTCTTCCCACTGATCGCAGAGTCCAGAACCACAGTAATTTGTCCAAAATGAGATTTTACAGCCCTTTGAGATGCCTTGGAGGACCTACAACAGCCAGAAATATTGACAGCCATGGCACACCCCCCAGAGACTCCAAACTGGTGAGTCTGGCAGATGCCAAGAGGGATCCAAAGGTGTCTCCACTGAGCAGAACCCTGGATGACCAAACAAGAGCAAACATTTCAGCACAGGAAGTGAATCCCAAACCCAGTTCCCAATCCTAAGAGCAGGACTGTAGGATACGGGGTATTTATCCCTCAGGGGCAATTGCACCTTTCCATGAGGTGCAGGCAGAAGGTGATGTGAGAAGATGTGAGAGGAGTGGCGGCCTTGTTAATCAAGGCTGAAATCGCTCCTATGAGCTCCAAGTTCTGTCCAAACACATTCAGCACCACCTTGGCATCATCTTTTGTTCTGTATAGAGGGAATGGTGGTCCCTGCTTTTCTCCTAGATGCTGATGGAAGCCTCTGCTCGGGTTTAATGAGGTGCTCTGAGAACCTTGAGAGAAAGAGGCTGTAGAAATTCAAACAATTCCTGCAAGGCACAACACCAACTAAATATTGCTGCTGTGTGATCATGGACTCAAAACACTGACTGCTCCAGCCTCTGTCTGAGGGGACAAATGTCCTCCTCTTGATCTTCTCCCCCATCCATGCTGGAGCCAGAGTAAGATTTCAAATATATTTTTCAGCTGAGTGAGTGTCTCCACCTCTTAGATTAGCAGGATATGTCAAATGGCCAACTCTGACTCCTCTGACCCCAGTTTTTCTATGAACTTATGTCTCAAGACAGGAAATTTTTGAATATGGCCTGATCAAAACTGATCGTGGCATTGTGGAAGCAGCTTAAATTTTATAATAAACAGGGAAAATAGTTTATTGTGGTAAATATTCAAGCTTAGGAAGGAGGGACTCAAGCAATGAAAAGGGAAATTTGCTTGAAAGGCTTTGAGATGGTTGGATTTGTTTGTAAGTAGTGAATGGTAAAGATCAGTAAGGAGGGGCAATGAAAATCTGAGGGAGGTAAACCCTGGGCACTCCCAGAGAGGCATCATGGTCTGGTCTGAGGGGGTTTGGCAGCTTTCTGCAGGAACCCGTGCCCTTCCCATCTTGTGGCCCACCAAGGACGGGATCTTTCCCCCCCACACCTCAAGAGTGGCTCCAGGTAGGTTTCTTACAGAGTTCTGCCTGACCCATGAGCAGATAAAGGGGGGATTAAACTTAAAATTAACTTTATCTCAAAATGTAAAAATGGAAGACAAGAATTACTGGCATTTGTATTTATGGGTTGTAAACTGTCAGACTTTAAATCTAGAACTGCTCCAGGATAGCAGGGCAGTTATAACCACAGAATCTTCATTTCATCCCATTTGGGAAGAAAAAAACTCATATCCTTCTGTAATTTCCTTCATCCTATTTATGACCTTAATTGAAGGTTCTTAGAGATTGAGATGCAGCACTCTCTTCTCCGAGGAAGGATGTGATGAGTAGACAAAGTGATGTCACAGAAACTGAAATTTCTGAGAGGACAATTAATTGCACAAATCTATAATTCATCATAATGAGTCATATTTCCTCTCTGACAGCAAAAAAGAAAAAAAAAAGAACAAAAAAACAACCCTTTTGATGCTGTATTGCAGAAATTGAATGACTGTGATAAGAACAAGCCAATTAGGGACATCCTTGAAGGGATGTTATATTTAAAATAGAATTAATTTTGCTTAGAGCGCAGAGACGGAGCAGATTTCTCCAAGTTCCTCCAAGCAGGATTATCTGTGGCTGTAGACATGTTCAGAGCTCCAAGAAGAACACAAAAAATAACTGTATGGTGTGATTATTTAGGTCAGGAATTGCAATATATTTGATAGGTTCTCATAACTTTACATACAGTTGTTTTTTCTTTCTGAGGACAAAGCTGCTGAGCCAATGCTGCCCGTGCTGGAACAGATTTCCCAGGGAAGTGATCATGGCACCAACCTGACAATTCCAGGAGCATCAGGAACACGGTGGGAGTTTTGGAGCTGTTCTAGGCAGGGCCAGGAGCTGGATCCAATGATCCTTGTGGGTCCCTTCCAGCTCAGGATATTCTGTGATTCTATGACACTGCAGCCCTGGGTATTTTGTTGGGATTGAAAATTTTAAAAATCGAAGTTGTTCATTTGGCATGGTGGCTTAATGAAACAATGATTGCTGCAGTAAAAGCTGGAAGAGCTTCAAAACTGAGTTGGAAAAGAGCAGCATTTCTACTTTGTCATGAATCCACCCCGAACTGACACACTCATACACAACACTATCTCACTTCAGGCCTTCCTGAGCTTTCCCTTGACTTTCCACCAGAACAAGAATAAAAAACCACACAGGTTGAGTTGAGCCACTCCCTCACCTTGACTGATCTTTACAGATGAACTCCCTCTCCCTTTAGCCATGGTTTCTCCTGCTTCTGAAACCCCAAAGTGAGAAATGTTCCTGAGAAATACTGTGTTGGTGTTGGAACACAGGCAGACGGTGGACAAAGGTACCACCCCTGGCTAAGAGATCCATGAGCCACAGGTGACTGGAAGCTGAGAGGGAATAGGTTTGTGTTGCCATCTTAAACTTTTTTTTATAGCAGCATCTCAGTTCTCAATGAAATGAAGTCTCCACTGTGCTTGGTTTTGTGCAGGAGCTTAAACTCTGCATTTGTGCATGGGCAAAGGTCTTCAGTCATGTGGACAACTGGAACTACCCGGCTGGCATCAAAACCCACTTTTCCCTGAAAACAGTGCAGCTGCATCCAAAGTGCCTCCCTCAGGCTCCCAAACTGAGCCAGCCACTGTTCAGGGTCGATCAGTGCCAGGGGCCAGGCTAAAAATTCAACCAAACATGAGTAATCCTTAAATCCATGTCTTTTTGTGCTGTTGAAGAGGGGCAGTTTTTACCATAAAGAGCTCGTGATGAAGGTGATGGAGAGGGGGAGGAAGGACACAGCATTACCCTGAGTACAGCTGGGCCTGGCACAGATACCCCACAAATTGTCAGGGAATTGTTTTCAGACTCACTAATGGCAACACTGACCACACCATGCAGGTGGAAATAATGAAAATTAGATAAAAACAGCATATTTTGAGTGAATTGCAGTTTCCTTGGGGGCTCAGAGCGCCAAGAACGAGACTTCAACCAACAAATGCAGCAGCTTGCATATTTTTAATGAAGTTTTCATCATCACAGGACTCAGGAAGATGAGACCTGCTCAATGAAAACGTTCACACAAGTCAAACAACTCTGCTACAGTGAAATGGATCCCAAACTTTGTCACTCTGTCTCCTGAGTGTTGCCATCTCTGCTTCCACATTTCTGGATTTCTGGTCCTCTTTATCCAATGCTCTTTAGGGTTTATCTGCTCAAGCACAACCATCTAAGATAAATCAGATAAATTATTCTCCAGTGGTGCTTATTCCTCCCTGCTGACCCTGGGAGGGTTCTTGTGTGAGCAGCTCACATCTGAAGGGAGCTGTGATGAATCCCATCCCTGCTGCCTGCACCCTGCTGGCTTGTGCCAGCTTGAATATCAGACTTGTTCAGCTCTGCATGATTTCATTATTCCCAGGCACCTGGAATCCACAGATCATGATGCTAGGAAATGAAATGTATTCCTTAACTCGAGGAATCAGGGTTGGCAGGAGCAGAGCATTGTCTCTCAGGCTATGCCATGTGTGAGCTGGTGGCACCGATGTCCCCTCTGCACGTGCAGCAAATCAGGAGATGCAGCTGAGCAATTTTCCTTTTTTTTTTTTTTTTGGCTGAGAAGGCAAGATTTGCTTCAGGATTACTTATGCAAACAGCTTGCTCTCTGCATGGCTATAAACACTAATTTGGAGACCCACACCAAGCCAAAGGGTTGTTTATGAGATGTTGATGAGGCGGAGGCCAAATAGGTGTTTATGAGGCAGTGGCAGTGCCAAAGCCAAACAGCACCTCTGAGCCACCACTGGCACGGTCCCATCTCTCCAGGCTTATTGCATTCACTGGGAATTCTGATGAGGAGCTCTTCACAATTAACCCAGTGGGGGGATGGACGGGCAAGAACTGAACCCTCCCCAGGTTCTGGCATCTGAGCAAGAAACTCTTTGCAAAGAGGACAGAAAAGCTCGTGTGAGAAGAAGAGTGTGGTGCTGAACCCTCTGGATAATCAGTGTCCATGGTGTCCTTTCCTCACCACTCTGAACAGCCTGAAATCACAGCTTTTTGAGTGTCCTTATGGTTTAAACTCACGTAGGAACTGCAATGTGTTTTCAGACCTTCCCCCCATGAGCTCTTCTCCTCTTGTAGTTTGAGGCCTCCTATGCCTCCAACATTTATTTTTAAGTATGACATGATTTGGGTTTTTTAATCTGCGCAGACATCATGCTCTTCCTCATCCTGTGGAGATCCTGCAAAGCTCTTGGTCATGGAAAGGACATGGCTGAGAACCATCAAGGACTTTATGGGAGAAATATTTTTTATCAATAGTTGCCCTTCATCAAAAGTTGGGGTGTTTTGTATGGACACTTGTTCTCAAACCCTCTACTGAGTGAGAGTCTCTGCTTCTAGTTTTCAGCCTCCTCTTTTCCAGACCAAAAAATCCCTTCCAAGCTTCGTTATAGTTAATTTTTTTCTAGCTACTTTAGAATTTTTCTTTCTCTACCTTTTCCCAGCTTGTCTACATCTTACTTAAAATTATGTGTCCAAAACTAAACCATTAACTCTGTTCACTTAAACATTGCTTAATCAAGAAATACTTTTAAAATCAGGAACTCCTCTCTCTTCTGGTTATTCTTGACTCCAGATTTTGTAGCTCCCTGGTGTCTGCATTCCCAATGAGTGTCTCACAGTATCTCACAAATTACGTTAAAAGAGAATCACTTCAAGAGGAGTCTCTGCCCTTCCTTTACAAATCCAAATTCCTTATAAATCCAGAGACTTCCTTGTTTTTGTGGATCAGAGGTCTGAGGTCTTTGGGGCAGGTGAGGTTCAGTCTGGAAGGCTCCTGGTACAAACTCTTCTGCCCAGGATGGAGGTGGAGAATCCACCTGCTAAAGGGGGAACCTCATTTAAACCTCCTGTGTAAGTTTTTGTGCCAGTGTCGAGATCCCAGCTGGATCAGGGGGCTTCCAAGGAGGATCTGACAGTGGAGTGACTGTCTCCAAACTTCCCCAAATTAGGAATGGTGGATCCTGGCAGAGGAGCTGGAGGTGGTGGGTGGAGGGGGATTGAAGGCGAGGATGAAGAAATGGCATTTCACAGCCCGAGGGGATGCTCTGTCACCAGGACAAGGCTGCAGGAGCCTGCTGGAGTCCTGGACAGAGATTCTGCTGCAAACAGGGAATGTCACCTGCTCCAGAGGCAGAGCCCGAACCTCTTGCCTCCTCTGTCCTCACTGGCACTGACCCTGTGCAGATGTTCACTGAAAACAGCAGGGCCACAACCCAACCAAAACAAAATCCTCCCCCCAAACACATCTGTGGAGGAAAGCACGGATCCCACATCACTTAATTTGGGAAAGGGGTCAGATATTTTAATAAGGATATTGGATAAAATAATGGGTTTTTAATAAAAAACACCAATCAAAAAATGAGCACGGGGAAGGAAAGATACCAGCTGCTGCCCTGGAATAATATTGCAATTGCAATAAGAAACTCCTTTTATAATAGCAGAACATGCAAACGTCAGCAGTGTGGCATCACCCCGAGCTGTTTAGATGCTGGATGTTTATTTACACAACAAAGAGCCACGTGGGAAGGTGTTTTGTCTGTAGAGAGTGAAACCTTGTGGCTTGATTTAGAAGAAAGACCTTTCCAAGATAAACACAGCTGGTGTTGTGGCACGGGAACACGGGACCGGGAAAAGGGGGAAAAAAAATCCCAAGATGACGAGCCAGCATCTTCTCAACCTTTGGTTAGAGGCTGTTGGAGCCATAATTCACTCAAAGGCACAAGAACAAAACCCTAATCGTTCCCTCCCACCACGCTAAGAACTGAAAGCCCAGATATTGTGTGGACACGGCAGGAAATGCTCTGTCAGGTGGGGCTTTTGTTGGGCTGTGTGAGAGGCTGGTGTGTCCATCGCTGCCCCCTGAGCTGCAGCTCCTCTGCAATTACAGGCTGCCTGTGCCCTTAATAAAACAGAGGTTGGCTCATTATTCACATAATCACCTGGAAAATGTATTTCTCAGGCTTGCTCTTTGCTCTATCAAAGCCTTGTTTCTATATCTCTGCCTTTTTGTCTGCCCCCCCTCCCCTCCTTGCCCCTGTGAAGCGACCAGGGATGTCTTGCAGTGGAGCCCTTGCCTGTGATTAACGTGCTGACCTAGCAATTATTCACATCTGGATGGGTCTTTGTTCTACTTTGAAGTCTCTCAATGACTTCTCTTTCCCCTCACCTGTCTTCATTTTCCCCTCTGTGCCCCCATCCCACCTCCTCCCTCTCCACCTTGTCTATCAGCCCTCAGAAGTGCCAGTGGGCCCAAAATGAAATACAGGACGGACCAGAAATTCCTCCTTAATGGGCCCAGGTGAGCTTGGGGTGGCAAAGGGAAGGTTCAGACCTTGAAGATGACCTTTCCAAAGTGCTCGAATCAATAACAGTGTGCAACCCTCCCCAGCCCCTTGCTTATAATTGACAAGGTGGAGATGGACTGGAGGCTCTTTCTTCTCTCCAAGCATGTGAGATCTTTTAATCTTCACCCAAAAAGAAAAAAAAAAAGGGGGAGAGGGAGAGGGAGAAAGAAGGAGCAAAGGGCTGGGTGATGGAAGAGATAGGGTAATTGGTTGGGCACAGAGTGAGGCTGGGGAGCTGTGGCTCCTTCCCGAGGTCCTCCTGCGGTGGGAGAAGTCTCGGGTGAGCAGCAGCTCCTGTCACAAATCGTCTTTTGTAGGGTGGGAGAGGAGGAGGGGACGCCTCCCTCAGCCACATTCCTCCATCCAGCCACCCAGCCACGTCCACCAGCCGCTGGTTAAGGAGAAAGACGAAGGGTTGTGGGGTTGGGGGGAGTGGGAAGTCCCTTTGCTTTGAGAAGATTAACTTTTGGAGTAAAACACAGGGCGATAGTCTTTCAAAATTGCCTTCCAGCCATGACAGGCAGTGCTCAGATTAATTAGATTACGGATGCTCTTTTATATCTGGCAGATGGGTTGGGACAAGGTGGGGTGGGGGGCTGGGAGAGAAATGCTTCATTATTATTATTTTTTTATTCCATACTGCTATTTTTTAATGCAACACGGGTGCTCCCCACCTGTTTCCAGTGGTCAGCAAAAGGCCTCCAAAGGGCCTGAGTGGGCTTTGGAAAACACGACTGGAGCAAGCACTGGTGTAGGAGGACATGGAGAAGAGATGTCCGTGGTCTCAAAGGAAGCAGAAAGAATGGATACGAAATGTAAGATGTGAAGGTAACATGACCAAAATTAGATTTTTCTCCTTTATGTAGAAGGTGTAGGTGAAATTATTACGGGAAAACACAAATTTTGGGTACCCAAGGAATTATATCCAAAGGAAGCTGTGCCCATTTCTAGCATAAAGCACGCAAAGAGGTTCAGGCTTCTGTTTACTTAATTTTTACTCACCTAACCTTGAGAACTCCTTTCTTCCAAGGCTTTCTGGAAGTAAGGAAGGGATGCAGTCTGTACTTTTCTCCTGTGGGCATTGGAAAGAGTAGGGACAGAAAAATGTACAGACTGAGGATACACTTAGGACAGAGCAAGAAAAATGTGGGGTGAAGCCCCAAATTATCAAATGTCTTGCGAAGAAAACCTGCTGTTCCAGAAACTTTGCTACAGGATAATTTTACCTGTCTTTAGAAGTCAAAACATTTAATGCCGAACAAGGATCCTCACTCTCCTTTTATATCCAATTGCTAGAAGCAGGCAACTCTGAGGATGCTTCTCTGCCCTTCGGATGGGATGAAATTCTTGGATTAATTCTCCGTAATTGAATGAGGCCAATATGGCCAATTGTCACTATTAAATCCTGCACTACAGGTGAATAATCACAGATTATTTTAATTCATTTCCAACTTCTGACAAACTTGAAGGCGTTCCCTTCCAAAACCTGGGGTCCACTTGGCAGAGGTTTTGCTGATCTTGGTTGACCTTTCAAGAAGAAAACTGTCCATGGATGGTGCTCTGGAGCTGTGAGGTCATGAGGTGGTCTCCACTCTTGGTCATGAAATTCAGCATCCAGGATGTGAGTCTCTCTCCAGGCTCAGGGTTGATCACAATCACCCAGGCTGGTCCTTCCACTGAGAGCTGTCAGGGCTGGAGGATGCAGCATGAGATAAACCCCCACGGGGATGGAGTTGGATTGAAATGTGGAATAACTCATCCACATGGAGCAATAAAAACAGCAACCTGGTGGGAACAGGGAGCTTGAGACCCAAAGAGCCCAAACAAGACATGAAGTTTAAAAGCATGACCCCTGGATATTGGTCAAGATATTTGTGACACTGAATGCAAGCGCATGGCAAGTGTGAGAACAGCTTCTGTGGCCAAAACTAGGACATGTAATTCCCTGGAGTAGGGAATGTTCTGTTTTCCAAGGCAGCTGCAGCTTGGAGAACTTGGGACACAGTTATCAGAGGGCTGTGTCCCACAGCTGGGTCTGTGGGGGCAGTCAATCCAGCAGGATGAGTCAACCACGAGGATAACAGGAGAATGTTTCCTGGTTTAAGCCCCATGGAGTTGGACAAACCCTGGGAAAAAAGACATGGATGGACACACTTGTCCCTTGTGTGGGAACCTCTCCAAGGTGCAACGGACCTGTGTCTGGACCATCTCTGCCACCACCACCTGCCCAGACCTCACTGGTCTCTGACACAGTGAAGGGACCTCTTACAAACATCACTCTGGACCTGTTGGATAAAGAATATCCAACTTTCCAGAAATTCATCATGTGCCTGCAGGCCACAGACTGTTTCCTTCTGCTCCCAGGCAGGGAAGAGGCAACTTCAGGAGTGGTTCACAACCAGAAGGTTCATCCCAGGAGTGCTTTTTCTCCATGGTGGGGACCCTGTTGTTGGGAGCAACAAGGACCCACAATGCAGCATGGCCACCACGAAACCCCTCCTGGCTCCATCCCCAAAATCCTTGGATGGAGCCATACTTGGAACTGCTTTTGGAAGGCCCTGGCTTGTTTTGCCCCCACAGGACAGGTGGACACACTTCCTAGAAGGTCCATCCTGGTCCCTGCTCCTGGCCAATCCTTCACTGTCATCTCCCAAGACTCCTAGCCAGGCAGACATTCCCTGCTTTGGAGGTGACATCAACACCACATGAGTGACACCTGAGCAACACCTTCACTGTCCTTCCAGCTCCATTTCCCTGTCCCTTTGCCTGTGCTCCTTGCAAATGTAACCACAGATGGGCCTGGAAAGCTTCTCCTGGTGGGGCAAGGGAATGTTTGTCCATCACAATGTCCCATCTGCCTCCCTGCAGCTTCTGAACCGTTCCTATTCCATAGAATCACGGAATTGCTCAGTTGGAAAAGACCTCTGAGAACATTGAATCCAATTGTTAATCCAGCCCTACCAAGGCCACCACTAAACCATGTCCACAAGTGCCACACCCACACGATTTTTGAACATTTCCAGGGATGGTAATTCCACCATTTCCCTGTGTGGGAAGTGTGGTCCTGTGAATTTATCTCACTCAGGGCCGTATCCTTCATACACTGATAATTTTATACATTCCTCTGAGCTGGGAGGTTTAGAGAGCTTCGTAAAAGTGTGCAGGGAAAGAAAATAAAGTAAAATACGAATCCCAAAGGATTTTCATGGATGGATGATCCTCCCATGGCAGGCTCTGGTAGGAGCAGCTGATCTGATCATGCACATGGCTTTGCCTGAGAGTCAAGGAGCACCTCCCCATCCCAAACTGCTGTTCAGTGCCAGACCAAATGGCACAAACTCACCCCAAACATGAATCAGTTGATCGTGGCTGGATAGATTGTGCTGCTTTTCCCCCCCGATGTCTTTATTCTTAATTTTAAACCAGCATCCCATGGTGATATCCCACTCTGCTCCCTGTATCTCTCAGTTATGCAGGGATTATTGCAGAATTAAAGGTGCATTTATAAGGCTTTTAGTGTGCTCTGCCACTGGCCATGGAAATGAACCATTCCAGGGGCTTTTATCTCCCTTCCAACCAACGCAAAAAACCTCTTTTCTCTCCAGCTTCCAAACCTGCCTGTAAATAACCCGCCTTGAAACAACCCCCGACCCTCCCTCCTGCCCTCCACACTCCTTCCACTAAGTTTTCTTCCTGTAATAGGTCTGGAAAGGTTGAAAGGTGCTGAACTCTTGTGCAGGGAATTCAGCTTTAAAGATCCTGAACTCTGAGATTCCCTGAGGGGCACTGAGGAGGGGAGGAGGAGGAAGGGAGGGGGTGTCTGGTGCTTTAGCACAGTGACCTAAATGATACATCTCATGTACATGTCATGTCAAATGTCATCTCCAGGGCTGGAATTACTCTGAATAACCTGTCTGGTCAGTGGAGGTGACTGAAAATGCTTAGCTGCAAGCCATTGCTTTGAGAAAGTCTTGCCTTTTATACTTCCTTTTTTATTTATTTATGGGCTGGGGATTTTTTTCCCTGTCCTTACGCAAGCCCCACCAAGTGACTTTTGCTCCGACCGACTGTAGATCTGCCTGAGGAGCAGCAAACGGCAGCTGCAAAACAGGAAGGAAAGAGTGAATCCCATTAGGAGGTGTTTTTTTGGGGTCAGAAATGAGAAACTGGGCCCAGGAACGATGGCTGGAGGCAAAAGTGTGAACAGTTCCCCTTGGCTGGGCTCAGCAGGGAGGAGAACACTCAAGTGAGACCTTCCAGCAGAGCTTTGTACCCCGTGTCCTGCAAAGCCAAGCAGTGGGGACAGTGCATGGTCATTGTCCTTGGCTCCATTCCCCAAACCACCTCCTCTCCCACCTTTTTCTGCTTCAGAGCCTCGTGCCACCATCCCCGGGGAAGCACCTGTGGACTTCCCGAAGGATGGCGTAAAAGATGCCTTGGGGAACGAGCACTGACTGCTCAAAGGCTCTTCAATCCACCCAAAACCAGGCAGTGGGGGATGAAAACGTGGATTAATTCACACTAGAAATAAGGCAGAGGTGCCCCAGGAGGAAAAAACCAGCCCAACTGTTTGTCTTTAGCAAAAAGAAAGATTTGGGACAATTTTCTTGGCCAGGATAGATGTCCACAATTTAAACGGGTGATATTTGGGATGCCACTAAACAGGGAGGGAGAAGGTGCTGAAGCAAAGCCTGGGATCCTGAGCTGAGCCTTCCTCTGCATCAACAGCAAAATAAACCCATGCAAAGCAAGATCTGATCTTATATAGGGAGGATCAAGACCACTGAAATGGGAATAAATATGGAGCTGGGTGTTCATTTCATTCTTAGCATTGACTTCTGCACCTTTGGAATGGGAGATGCAGGTCTTCATCTCAGCAAAATTATTGGGATTATTCCTTCTACCAGACTGGCTGGATTTTTTTTTGCCCCAGGCAGTGGGAACTCAAAACTTGGAATTTGGGTATGTGAAATTCAGATCAAGAGCTTGAACCCCTCCAGATGGAGAAGGTGGCCAACAGCTGGAATGGTTTTGCCAACACTCACGTGGACACATCTGAGAGGGTTTTTCCTGTATCACTTTTCCGGAGGACAGGAAATCTCTCACAAAACAACCCTCTAATCTCTGTTCCTGCACAGCAGAGATTTCCAAGGGAAGATTTTTCCAAACTCAGCCATTTTGCCGTTTTACTGGCAGGATACAGTTCATACTTGGGATTTCAAGTGGGAAAGAAAAATTAGATCAAGCCTTCCCAGCAACTCCTATTAAAATTTGTTGTTTGTTTTGGTTTTTTTTTTTTAACATAGATCTACACAGTGATGGAATTCCTTTGGCTTTTTGATAAATGCTTTGAACTTCCAGCTGTTCTTGTGAAGAGAAGGAACATCAAAGATGTTTCTGCAAAGGCCATTCATGTACCTGAGCAGCTCAGGGCTCTGTTCTTCTCTTGGGGTGCCTGGAGGAGACTGTGTGGAGCAACCAAGGGGTATGAAAGTGTGGCTTCTCTTGGGAAACTGGGAGAATTCCCTGTTTTCTGTGATAGACTGGCCTTTTTATCGAGCTTCACTAAAGATCTTTTTCAATCCATCACTGTTCTTCAAGGACCCACAACATCTCAGCACCGGTTGCCCCTCAGCCATGTGCAGAGCTCCTTTTCCAGATCCTTCCACAACAATTTGGAACAATAACATTTCAAAATACCAAACAGCAGCCAATTAATTACTGGAAAAGACAAAGGATGGCTCTGAGACTGGGCCACCTGTGGGTGAGAGAGACAGGGGAAGAGGCTCCCATGGCACAGATTTCTTGAGTGAGTGACACTCAGTTGGTGTCTTGGTTATGAAAACTGGATCTGGGATTGCTCCCTCGGCCCAGGAATGTTCCCTGATGCCAGGTGAGGCTGTGAGGCTTGGACAGGGAGGGTGGAAGGGCTGTGCAGGGCCTTGGAGCCAGGAGGAACCCCCTCACTGGGTGGGTCGTTGAGTGAAGACAGTGTTTCCCCTGCAGGGAGCTCGCTGCAGCTCCTGAGCCTCCCGTGCCTGGGGTTTTGGGGAAGGCAGAATTATTTAGGCAGCCAGGAGAGCAGAAGTGTGTGATTTATCACGGGGAATATCCTGATGCTCCTTCAGTAATTGCTGGGGCTGCCGTGGCAGAAGGTAGGAATGGCTTAGGAAGCAGCACCTCTTCCTTTTGAAATCAGAGCCTCGGTGGACGCTTCCTGCGTGTTGGGACTGGAGAGATGAGCTGCTCTTTTTTGGTCTTAGTTGCTTTTATTTTCTCCTTGTTTCGGTTTTTTTTCCCCCCTCTTAGTTTCCTGAGAAGAAAGTGTTGCGTGCAGAGGATCTATAGAAACAAACCCAGGGGATTTGAAAGTTACAGGATCTGATTATGCAGATTAATTTCTTTCCAGTTCCAGAGCTGAGTTTAACAGGAAAGAGGAAAAGGAGGGGAAAATGTGGAGTTTATTGGGAAAATGAAGTTGTTTGGTGATCTGGGGAGAGTTTCTAACATTGAGTTGAGGCCCTCCACCTGAAAAGTTACGTCAGAAACACCTTCAGTGTCTCCTGCCTCTCTTTCCTGTGCTCTTGTGCCTAATTTCAGGGATGGGAGCTCCCAGTGGAGCTGGCTGGAACCAGGGTCTGGAGAAAAACTTGGGGTTCAATTATTTTGCTCCTTTTTCATAGGAAATGGGAGAGGAAAGGAAAGGAAAGGAAAGGAAAGGAAAGGAAAGGAAAGGAAAGGAAAGGAAAGGAAAGGAAAGGATAGGAAAGGAAAGGAAAGGAAAGGAAAGGACCAATACCCCCTGCCCCACTCCAATAAATACTCTGACCTGAGAAGGATTTGAGGACAGGAACAGGGAGGAGGTTGGTGATCCAGCCCCTTGACAAGCCTTTCCAAAAGCCCCAGTGACCTCCTGGACGTAGGAAGGATCTGCAGATCTTTGAGGACAGCCTTGACCTCCCTCTGGAAGAGAAAACCAGGGGTGCATTTGTGCGTTTAGGACCCATGAGCATCTCGTATGCTACAGAACATTTAGTTGTGAAGGACAATTCAAGGTTCAGTGTAAACTTTGGGGACAGGGGATGGGGAAAGAGATGGAAAAATGGTGTCTAAGTTCCTTGGGGTGCCTGGGTCTCCTCAGTGAGCACAGGTGGATACAGGAGGTTGGATTTTAGATGGTGAATGGTGGATGTGGCCTCCTAGACCCTGCACAAGTGTGAATGATCCAGTTGCAAAATTGGTGCCTCATGGTGAAACAGACGATTCTCTTCATTCAGCAAAATTCTACCCTCAAAACAAGTTAAAAAAACAATAAAAAGGGCTGTGACTCCATGAAAATCAAAAATTACATCCTTAGTAAACTAAATAAGTGGAAAGAAAATGGCTCAGAAGTGATGGAGACAAAGTCAGTTCCTTTTGTTGTTTTTTTTTGGCATTTCAAATATCCATTTGAAACTAAATTGTTTAAACCAATGAAAAATAGTTTTTATAACAAAAATGGCATGGAGTCATGTTGGAGATTGGAAACTGCACATCTTCCTTTGGAAATGCTGAAATGAAACAGTTTCCTTTTCCTCAAACCGGTATTTTTTGTCCTTTACAAAGCAAAATGAATCAAAACCACCGGTCAGACTGTCACAAACTTCAAACGGATTTCAGGACCAGGGATACGGGGCCAAAAAAGAGGTGATGGACGAAGAAAAGTAACTTTGCTAGGCTTTTGTTTTCACCGAGGAATTCCCAGTGCCCGACCCGAGCCTGCCTGCAGGAAAACAAGAGCGATTTTGCCACAAAACGTGTGGGATTGGGTTTGCTTTATCCCGGGACCCACATCTGGGATGCCACAGGCAGCTGCTGCCCAAACAGCCCCTGCGCGATGCTCGCCCAACATCAAAGGCCGAATTATTCGACCTGGAGTGTGACACATCCCCATTTTCCTTGGGAAAACAGCTCTGCCAGCCCCCACGGCAGCGGCGGGGAGGGTATGGATATTCAGGAACGCCGTCCCTCCGGGGTGCTCCCGTTAGGGCCGGGGGGTTTGTGCGGGGCTGGGAGGGTCGCAGGCAGCTGATTGCCCCCCGAGCCTTTTATATGGTCATTAGGGGAGCCGAATGAGGGAGGCTGCGGGGGCTTCTCACGCCTGCAGCCCCATCCAGGCAGCAGCCCCTCTCTCAAGTACCTGCTAACAGGTCCCCTGCCTTTGGTCTCAGTCAGGTCCCAGCGGACGCCGGGCACCATTTCCTAAGCTAATAGGTGTGAGGGGAGCCAAGAATGTCACTCC
>VWZW01006244.1:1185672-1229608 GCA_013397115.1 Edolisoma coerulescens
TAGGGCTTTTCAAGGCAAGCTGTAAACCTCTTGTTTTCCTCCTCCTGCGCTGGGATTGTTGCTCTGCTTCCTCCCCCTCCCCGCTCCCAGGTGGTGTCAAAAGTCAACAAGCTCCTTTATCTCGGGGTTGGCTCGTTCCCCGGGATGCTGGAGCAAATCCACATCGCTGGGGAGGTGGCAGTCCCACATCCTTCCCGTCTTTCCAGGTCTTCCCAGGGCCTTTCCCATCTTGGCTGTGGCTGGAGGTACCTGGGCTTGGGGCAGGGTCCTTGGTGGGGAAGCTGCAGCCAGAGAGGGCTGGAAATTCTCATTTTCCTTCAGTTTGTGGCGGTGCAGCTCAAGAAATGCTGCAGGACCAGGGCTGGAGTCGGTGATTTGAGAGGTCTTTTCCAAACTTAATGAGACTATGACGAGCTGCAGAGGCGCTGAGGACAGGCAGGGGATGGCAGCTGGGTTTTCCCCTCCTGCCCTGGGTTATCTTGGAGCTGGAGAGATCCCAGTTTGCCAAGTAGCTCCTGATTGACCAGCCAGGATCCCAGAGCAGCAAGCCCGGAGCATGAGGAGTCCAGCTGACAGCCTGGCACGGGGCTGATCCTGCTCTTTGTCTGCACATTCCCAATGGAATAAAAGGGCTGTGAGCTGTTTTCCCAGTGCAACAGGAGCAAGGAGGGATCAGGCCCAAATTTGAGGCTGATTCCATGGGTTAGGCCCAAATTTGAGGCTGATTCCATGGGCTTGGCCCAAATCACCAACATTTTCTTTTAATTCCGATGTCCCAGATCTGGAACATGGTTTTCTCTCCTCAGTGTAACAGTGGAGTGAACATCTTTGCTGTACCTTTTCCCTTTAAGAATTGCTGGATGGTGTTGAGAAAAATTTGTGTTTTCCCAACCAGCTTTGTAAAGATCCTCTCCTTCAGAGGAGGTGGATTGGCTTCCGCTCTCAAAGACTCGATTTCAAATCTGTGGCTGCTGGAAAAGTAGCAAAAGTAGTTTCAGGAAAAATCATATAGGAAGGATCATCTTGATTTCTCCAAACACTGCAGTTAAAAAAGATATTTATGAGCATTTCCTCGGGTCACTGGGAGGAGGGTGATTTCAGAAGAGTAAATGTGAGCCCTCAGGAGTGTTCTTCTGCTGCCTGTGCAAGTTTCCCTGCCTCAGTTTCTCCCTGGAAAAAGAGAGATGGTGAGGCAGAGCTCTGAGCTGAAATCTGGGAGCTGCAACGTGTCTTTGTGTGAAGGGCTTTAAGTTCTCTCCCCTCCTTCATCACCCCATTGCAGGAGAAGTATCAGACTTGGAGAATTTTCTGTTTCAGTGGGTTTTTTTTCATGGCAAACTTGACTTTTAACTCCTCCATGTGCTGTTTCTAATGTTGGGATGACGTCCAGAGGTATCTCCAACCACCACCTCCAGGACTGTGCCTACTTCTCACCCCTTCCACTCTTGACAGCACCATTCACCTCCTTGCCCCAGTGCAGCGACAGCTGAAACACCAAATCCCCTTCCAAGGGGAGAAAATTCCCCGTGTGGTGCTCAGAAAACTCCCACCAAAACGTTCTCCTGAGGGACACTGGGAGATATTCCACAGAATCATGGAAACACAGAATGATTTGGGTTGGAAGAGACCTTAAAGATCATCTACTCCAACCTCGCCACCATGGGCAGGGATGCCACCTGTATTTCGTAGGGAAAGCCTTAGATTTTGTAGAAAAGGGGCAGTGCAAGGGTGGTAAAAAATCCTGTTATCAGGGAAATCTAAAGGAACGTCTTTCTGACCTGGATAAGGCAGCAAGAGTTGCCTGGGCTCCCCCAAAACTTGGCTGTGTCATTCCTTCTCCAACTGCACTGGCTTTCCCAGAAGAGAAATAGGGATTTTGCTGTTGGCTTCCCCTGAATTTTTAGACTGGAAAATCCTCCAAGTGCCTTAAATGCCTCTTGTTGAGGGCAATGCAAGATCTGTGGGCGTGAAGCCTGGGACGTGTTGCTTAAAAAACTTGGAAAAATGATGATGGACTCCTGCAGTGTCTCTGAATTCCATATCCAGAGGGGATGAACGGCTGGATCGTTCTCTCACACATTTTTTGGTTCATGGATTGGGTTTTGGACACCACCCTGGATGTGGTGGGGATGGATGTGGACCAGGGGGCTCTTTGGGAAGTGCAGCCTGGGGTGTTGGGGGTTAATTGTACCAGGACGAATACCTGAGGAATTAATAATGATTTGCCGCTCACCAGGCAGCCTTCCCTGAGAAATGTAACGCAAGAAAAAACACGTTGGGAAATGTCAGAAAAATGCAGAGAAAAAAGAAATTGTGGGGGTAGTGGTGTGAGGAAGCAGTTTGGGACCCTGGTCTGGCTCAGTCGAGGAGCCACATGAGAGGGTTTTCCCTGCTGGATGAGGCCACCCGGCACCCCAGGGCCTGGATCTGCCCTTTGCTCAACTCCCCCAACCTCCGGGAGACCGAAGGTTTTGGGGGATTTCATGCAGGGCACGACCTGTCTTGCTGTGGTGCTGCAGCTCCATAAAAGGAGCTGGGGGAAAGAATCCGTCTGCTCTGGAAGGAGAGGCACTGCTGTGGTATGAAAAGCATTCCTCAAGAGGATGGATCACCTGGGTTCCTGTCAGAGTGAAAATCAGGGATGCGAACCCAGCCCAAGCCGTGAACAGCTGTGGTGTTATGTCCCCATCTGGGGAACTCCTTGCTGTGCCATCATAAAAAGGGAAAAGGAAAAAAAAAAAGGATAAATAAAGTGATTTACAGGAGTAAAAACATCTGAAGGAGTGCCTGGACCTCTGAGTGCTCACAAGTGCTCATGTTCCAGGGAATGAGAAAGTGAAGGAAGAGTTTTTTACAACTACCCCTAACTTTGCACATCAAGGATAAACGTGCACAGCCAGCTTGGCATGGGAGCATCTCCACATCCCTGGATTTCCTTGCTGCCACGGGGATGTCCCCAGAGGGATGGCAGCGCCTGGGGAGGGGAGCTGAGGTGCAGGGAGGTGGCTGAGGCGGTTGGGGTGGCACAGTGACAGTCCAGGGCTGAGCCACATCCCCACAATGGCCCCGTTATTCCCCGTCCGGGCACTCGCCCAACTGGCCACAACCATGCCCTGCCAGGGAAGTCGGGTGTCCCAGGGTGGAGGGATTGGGAAGCAGGACACATTCCTGCTTGGCATCCTGGCTGTCCGTGGTCCCCCACTGCTGAAATGAAGAATCCCGTTTTCTCTGGAGAGCGAAACCTTTTTGTTGCGTCATTCCCACTCTGTCTTCCTCTTTGATTCCCACCGTGGCTTTCCCCGAGGTGAGCCTGAGTTCGGGACCGGCTGCCTCACGGATATTTTGGCAGTAAAAGACAAGAGTTTTGTCATGAATTTCCTGACAGGCACCAAATTATGGCAGGGATGTCCAGAAATCACGAGATTTGGGGGTTTTTCCTTCCGTTTTGGAGCCTTTTGGGATACCTACCCTTATTATTAAGCAAACCACCAAAATCAGTGCAATCTGCTGCTGTCAGCTCCACTACCAGAGAACTGGCACAGCTGGTTTTGGGGTCGAAGTGAGCTTTTTGATAACCAAAATCCTCGTGTGTCACCTGCTGGGAGCAGGGAGCTGCCTCGTGCCTCTGACCTGGAGCCAGCTCGTTGATCGGTGCTGTTGGGAGCTGGTGCTGCTGCCAAACAGCTGCTGAGCCACTTCTCAGCCACCACTTTCTCTGCCTCTTGCCAGGAATGATTTTAGTCTTGAAGCTGTAGAGTTGTTGAAATGTGGAGAACGATTTTGAGAAGAAATTTGCAACTCTACTGTGCCCAAAAAACATGACATAGAAAGAAAATATCTGGCTAAATCCCAGGCATCTATTCCATTGATCTTGGTGAATATTGGAATTAATTTTATGAAAATCCAAGAACCTTCACCAGCCTTAAAATGCAGAGATTGGATTTTACTTCTGATATAATCCTGCCCATATGACTTTTCCTGAAACTACCATCCCTGTGAGGAAAGCAGGAAAGAAAAAAAGGAAAATCGGGACAATTTGTGTCCATTTACAGATCTGTGGTTCAACACCCCAGCTCATTCTCTCCTTTCTAATTGCTGCTTTCTTCTCTTCTCGGGCTCCTTTGTTTCTCTCTGCAAGCAGCCACAGCTTTCAGATGTTTTAGGGTCATTCCTCCATGTGCTGCAATGCTAATTATTTCTTCTGCCCTAATCGGGTTTTCAATATCACTCCCAGGCACCCAGGCCACGCAGCACAGCCCAATTCACACGAGAAACCCTCCCCACAGCCACACTCAGGACAACACAAGAAAAAAGACACCGGGGTGCAAACCACGGGCTCTGTCATTTCTTAATTGTGCCGTCTTAATTAGAGGGCTCCCAAACCTGCTGCAGCCATGTGCCCAATTTGCCCCATTAACACTTTGGAACGATGAAGATAGCATCAATCATAGCCAAGGCTCCTTTTCTTGATGTTTGTTATCAGCAACATCCAAAACATTCAAAGGGGAAACTACTCCAAAAACTTTTCAGTTAGTGAATGGTTTGGGAAAAACTCTCTCTTCCAGACAATATGAGAATCGGTGCTGATGTCATGGAGCAGATCCCATTCAGAAAAACTATTGACAAGAGTCCAAATTCCTCCAACTGTTAAATCTCCTTTAATTTCTCCTCTTTGTGGGGATATAAGCTGTGGGGGTTTTGTTTGTTTGTTTATTTCCCCCTTGCGGAGAGTAAGTTTTAATTTAATTTGCATGTTGGGTTGCTGCTCTTTTTGTGTTGCTCTTAATATATTCAGAGCATTTGGGGAGCCTGAGGTTTGGAGAAAGAGGAGGGGGAGATTGTTTTCATTGATGGATGTGGCTTTGAGAAAAGAAAGCAAAAAATTGGGGAAAAATAAATTCCACGAGTGCCAGCACAGGCAAGGAAATGGAAGATTTTTTTTCCTGTGAATTTTTCCCAGGAAAAATAAGCAAACCCCTGTATTTCCTCCTTTTTAAAAAATAATATCTGCTTTAACAGAAATAATTGCAGTAAGGGCAAGGGAAAAAAAAAACCAAACTAGGCAGGGATTAAGGTAGATAAATTCCAGGGAAAGATTAATCAGAAGGATGCATGGAGACATGCAGCCCCCCATCCAAAAATATTAAGATTAAAAAAATTAATATAAAGAGGATTATGCAGAGCTTTCCATGGACATCATTGTGTCCTGTATATTAGGATGGGGTTTTGCATCCTGTCCATGAGGATGAGGGTGTGTGGGATGGGGATGCGTGGATGAGGAATGTTTTCTGTTCTATAAACCCCTCTTTCCTCCAGACCCCTTCTTTTCCCTCCCCTCCCCACTTCCAGCTTGCTCCTTTCCAGAGGGGCATTCCTAATTTCATGTTTTAGAGCCTGAAATGAGCAATGTGTTACAAAGAGGTTTCCTCCAGGCTGAAGGAGGTGACAATGCTGAGGACTCCTTGCTGAGGACCCTTGTCTCTCCTAAAGAAGGATTTAGTATTTCTCAAGGGTTTAAAAAACCCCTAAAACCAGCTTTAGGAAGGTTTGTAGCTGTAGGAATGGGCTGTGTGATCTAATCAGATTTTGCCACCCTGAGCTGCTGAGGTTTGGTGTGGTTAAAACACAGCACCCGGAGTCAACCTTGCAAAATCTCCAGGTTTTGGGATCCTGTGGCCAAATCCAGACCTGCCTGTCAAAATAAAAGAGGAGGGTCCCTAGAGGGGACCTGGAGGATGTTTATTTTTCTCTCTTCACCCCCCCAAAAAGGCACATTTAGAAAGTGGATGCGTCACCCATCCAAGGATGCGAAGACCGGCCAGCGGTGACGCTCAGACCGGGGCAGGAGAGCGCAAGGACCGGGGACAGGTGACACTCAGGGGTGCCCAGAGCAGGGTCAAACCCCTGCCTTTCCCACTCAACGCCATCCCTGGCCCGATGTGAATTCCAGAGGACAATGCGAGCTGCCTCAGGCCCGATGAAAGGCTCCTGTCCTGCTGGGTCTTCGGGGAGATAACCCCGACAAAACCCCCGCGCGCCTCCGCCGAGCTCCTGCCGCCCTCCCCCCGGGGAACCCGCGGGGTTGTGTCCCCGTGCTTGCAATTTGTGTGTGTGGCACCATTAAGAATTGATATGCTCGATATGAATGGCCATACTTCAAAACGCCTGAATAGGCCCCGAGCTCTCCCCATCACCACCAAAAAAAAAAAAAAAAACCCCAAAAAAAAGAACCCTCCCCCCAAAAAAAAACATTGTTGAAAAAAGTCCCCTACTCAGCCTGGGAGGGAAAGTTTGTGTATCAATCTAGTTTTATAATAGTGTAATTTAGTGTCTAGGCCTGGGCTCTGGTGGTGATATTGTACTGCAATGAATGAGACAGAGGGCTCCAGGCTGAGCAAGAGCTCGAGGACCCGGCTGGCTCTATTCAGGCCAAACTAATCGGCTTCAGCTCAGCTCTCCGCCAAAGCTCCCCTCTCAGTAGTGGGTTTTTCTCTGGGTTTTTGTTACTGTTTCTTAAAGAGCTCAGCTGGCTGCTGAGGCTGAAAAGAATCAAATTATTAAAGATTTTGTGGAAAATCCAGTGAGAATGGGCCCATGCAAGAATAATAGCATTGTGCCACCGTGGGCCATTCCCAGCTTCCAGTAGGGAGAAATTGTCAACTCTGTCTTTGTTTTCTTAACCCTTTCAATGGAAACAAAATAATATTTAGCTCAGCACAAAATACCTTCTTTTTAATTTCTAATCCTTTCAGGTTCTTTTTTTTTTTTTCTTCTTCCCCCCTTCTCCTCCTCCTCCTCTTCCTCCCTCTCTTTCTCTCTCCCCCTCTCCCTCTTTTTGTTGGCTGTCCTCTGAAATACATTTATATCCCTCATACATTCCCCTTTTCCTTGCCAGTTGGCCAGAGGGGCATCTGTTATCAGGAAAGCCCCTTCTTTTTTAAACAGGATGTAAAATGGATGATTAAATCCTTTATTAACAGTCGCCACCAGAAAAGGGAAGAGGAAAGGGAAACATTTTCTTTCAAGCTTCTATTTTTAACATTTAGAAGCAGTTAATAAATCATTAGTGTGTTGTTCACTGGGCTGGCTATAAAATGTGTCATGTTTTTAAATGTCAATACATTTTAAATTTAGAAAAGTATTTAATTAGCATAATGTAATGGCATTAAAGATCAGTAAGGAAATGTCTGCCTGTGTGTCTGTCCATCTTCAACCCACCAGGGAAGATACAGACAAGCAATTTAATCACTCTCCTCTTTTATTTAAGGACTAAGTAGCTTTTCATGTGTGATCCATCTCTTTTCTGGGCCATTTTTCCTCTGCACGCACCGATCCTAAATGCGTTGAGGAGCGGCATTGTCTCGGAGATGGGCGGAAAAGGGCGCTGGACACAGAGTGGATGTTGAACCCAGCTGGTCCCGCAGCTTCCAGAGAAACTGGGTGTGGGGTGAATGGTGCACCCCAACTTCCCAGGGGGATGGCAGCCCGTGGTCACGGCTCCTTTGCTCAGATGACAAAGTGGCTGCCACCTTTTCCAGGCTTTCTCAGGAATGGAGCAGAAATAGGAAAAAGGGAAAAAAAAATTTTAATTATCAAAACAAAACCTCTCCATCCCAAGCATCTGGCACCAGGGATGGGGTGACAAAGCACGGTGCCAGATCTTCTGGCATAAAGTTGATGGCAGCAGAATTAAGTTGGACATAAACCGGACGAGCCCATAACCCTCCAAGTTATAGCACCGACAGAAAGCCCAGTATCAGGGCATGGGGGTGAAAATTAAGGGACAAAAGGTACTCACTGTCCCATTGTGGGAGATCCCTCTAACCAGGATATTCTCCCTCAACTTTGCTCCCCTCTAAACTATTGACAACAGAACTGGGTCATCTCGGTGAATAGGGCAGATTTGGTGCCGCCTCCGTGTCTTTGAGGCTGGAAGGGATTGTGTGTCCAGTGTTACAAACAGACCTTCTGTCTTTCTCTCCCGACCAGCAGCGCGCCGCCGAACAAGGGGGACCGGACCAGCCATTTCTCCCATAACAAACGGAGGGTCCCATCCAAGCCGGCCTCGCCAGTTGGCTTTCAGACAGGGGAAGCTTATTCATGTTTTAAGACCTCAGCCAAGTTCAGTCAGGAAGCCTGAGATGTTTTAAACTGGGGGAAAGGCGCGGGGACCCAGGGCTCCTGTGCCAGCTGGGAGGAGGGAGGCGTTGCATTATCTCGGTGTTTTCTGGAGTTGAGTCTCTTTTGTGTGCGCTCCCAGGGATAAAGTTGTCTCCCTATCCCTGGCATAATGCTGGCTTGGGAGGGGACTTTTTTTTGTTCTCCTGGCACTTGTTGAGCGGACAAGTCCACCCCTGCTTGCTTGAATCACCTACAACGGTGGGAGAAGAACCGGAGGATGTGTGCTGAGGCTGCTGGTGCTGAGGGATCTCACCAGTGAGTCAGCCCGGTGTAGGTGGATATTACACTGCGGCCCAAGACACTGACATGTCTGGTGATGAGCCAGACACAGAGAAGCTGTTGATTATCTTCCTTTGGAGGTGTTTATTCTCCATCCCACCCCAGGATGTTTCCTCTTCAGTCTGCTCCGAGGAAGGAGAGAACATCATCGTGCTTTCCATCTGAGGTCATGGGGGAATGTCCCAGAAAAACACTTGAACCACCTTTGTGTAATGTTGCTCCTGGCCCTTTTCAAGAGTAAAAACATCCTTGGATCTTTCAGGGCAGATGATAAGAAGAACTTCTTCTAAGGAATCCTATCCTAGAGATCCCTCAGACATTAGCTCATGGCCTTACACACCTTTTCCTCGTTAGTCAAACCTCACCACCATTACTCTGCTGTCCTGGATCCTTCTCTGCCCATTTTCAGGCATGGTTCAGGAATGTTACCTATCCCTCATTGAGCACCGTGTCCCACGAATACGCAGGAGAGAACAGCCTGCACTATCCATTGGGTTCTCCATGACTTTCACACTGTCATTCCCACTCCTGACCCCACAGCCACTCCCCAGCACCCTTTGTTGGATATCTGAGGTCAGGATGAAGGACGTACATCTGGACAGGGTAAGCAGGGGTGGCTGAGGATGTTTGTTGGAGCAAAACCTTATCCAGGACACTTCTCATCCTGGTTACACTCAGCTTTCCTCATCACAAGCTTGGAGATCAGACAAGGAGCAGCACAGGAATCCTTCTCAAAGTGTCCTGTCTCTTGTGGTCATCTCTAACTGTCCTCTTTTGTCTGCTCTTGCAGATGAGTTTTGGAGCTCAGGGGGCTCTTTGGTTGATCCATGAAAGCTCTTCTCTAGCTGTAGGTTGCTCATGGAACTGCTAGAGCCTGTGCTGAAGACATTGTAATACAGGAGACAGTGTGTCCTAAACTTGGCTATATGCCTGGATTGGAAACTAAAGGCAAATAAGGCAACCTAAGCTCTGGAACTGCATCAAAGGCAAACCCAGGCTAAATGGGAAGGATCCAATTTCACAGTTAAGTTTGTTAAATAGGTGGGTGGTGGCTGCCGGTGGTGCACATGTCCCTTTATTAACAATTTAAAAAGGAAAGGTCCCTGCCTGGAGATAGCTGGAGGATCAGAGCTTTTTTTGGGCTGCCTGGCCACAGGTGATCCTTACTAGTGCAAAGTTCCTACTAAAGCCAGCAGAGCTACTCCAGGCACAAGGACCATCCTGGAACAACTGAATAGAGAGGCAAGGACAGTACTAAACCCTTGGCAGTCCCAGCACAGCACAAATAATCTGACAAATCTGCCTCTTTCTTTTTCATTTGTGGGTAGTCCATGAGCAAATAAGTCCCAGATAGAAATTATTCATCTCAAAAACATGTTCATTCACAAAAACATGGTTTTTGTTTTGGATGGCTCCTGAATTTCTCTGGAATCAATTACACTCCAGGGTGTTCCCCTTGCACTGAGCCTCTGACTGCCCTGAGGTAGACTCTGTTAAAGGGTGATAATTTGGCAAAGAGAATTTTCCTGATGATTTTTTTTCTTTGGGTACAAATCTTAATGTAATCAGTATTGGATAGTCGTTAAAGCCAGAGTTAGTAAAGATTTCACTGACAGCATATTTCAGATTTCTCTGCAATGTAAAAAAAGGCTTTGCATAACCTTAGAAAAGTTTAATAGTTTCATTCCAAGACTCTCACATAAGTTTGTGTGCAGTGTTCACTGGACATGAATTATTAAAGGTACCTCCTCTACCTACATCAGCATCAAGATGAAAAAATACGATTTGCATTTATTTTTGTATATAACTTTGTGTGCCCTGTTGAATTATTGCTACTTTTTGCCCGATTTTTTTCTTACTTACAGCAAGTTATGATTCAACTGCAGATCTTTTATATCTGGACTTTTCCTTGCATTTACATTCTCAGGCATGTGATAAATGAGCTGAAAAGGAACAAAACCTCTTCCCTGGATTTTTAGCACTCAGAACCAGGTTGGAGGAACATCCCCATGAGGACTCAAAACTCAGAAAATAAATTGCATGGATCCAGCATGAATTATTTCTAAGATGTCACGATGTTTAAACAGATATGATAACTTTGGCAGAGAAATGCCTGGAGAGGTTGAGCTTCTTGGCAAGGGCAGCGCTACACGAAACGGTCCTGTAAACAAAAGGAGGTAATTAAAATACATTTGCCAGAAAAGAGCCCAGATTTCCCATGCAACGTGGAATACTCAACACAGCCGAGCTTTTCCTTTCTGCGCTCCCCTCAGCTCCTTGGTTTTATCATCTCTCAGTCAGAGGCAAGCAAGACAAAAAACATTCTTTGAGAAATTCTCAACAGGGGGACACGACGCCGAGGTCTGTGGTGCCAGTTTTACATCTCCTTAGGACTTGTCTTCATGGCAAATGTGACCAGAATAGCTATTTTGGAATTAGCTTTCTATGGTGTCACTATTCCAGAGGAAAGAGATTTTATTCCAGATGAATTACCCCGTTGAGGAAAGCGCTTGTTGTTTTGCAACTAAAACATGTTATGTGTAGAACAGCACATGGTAACGTGTAGAGATATCTGATATGAAGAGGGTCAGATGTGATAAGGCCACATTAATGCCATGCTCAGATCATGGTCTTATCTGCAGCATCGTGTGGGAAAAATAGAATATTCCTCCTTAAAATGTATTTTACTAAAATACCTCATCCAGCATGAGCTGCCCACCTCGTCTCTCTCTCCAGATAATGGGGTGAGAGGATCCTCCAGAAGGATCTCAGCTGTTTCAGGTATCTTTGGGTGGAAGAATTGCTTTGTATAAAATTTTACCCCTCTTTGATTAAGAAAGAACCCAAAATTCAGAGCTTAATCTAGAATTGCAAGAGTGGTGATGGAACAAATCCTCCTTCAGGTGACCTCTCTTCTCGGATGGGAGGTGGGACTCATGGTGCCAGTTCAGATCAGGTACAGGTTGTGTTTTCAGGATGAGCACACCTCACATGAAAGCTGTTGCAGTCCCTGAAATAAAGGTTTAAGATGCCACCAGGTCACCTGGGGACAAAATCTTTGCACCTGAGTTCTGTAGCGTATCTGGGTTTCTTAGAAGTTGCCACCTTCTCGTGAATTCCCCCAAGCTGTCACCTCTTGCCAAGCAGTGTCTTTTGTGTGGCTCATCTCCCACCACCTGCACGTTCTGCACTGGAATTTAAATGTTTTTAAGCCTTTTGGCTCCACTGGGAAGCTGGCTCCCACCTCTTGGCACTGACCTGCCTGCAGGAATATCCATCCTGTCTGTGGTGGAGGTGCTGCTCCTGTTTTTTTAACCACGTATGGCCCATGGGGAATGATAAAAATGAGTAACACATGTTCAGGCAGCATCAGAAAGGACCTCGGAGCCACAGAGCCTCCATATCAACTGCCTCAGAGGAGAGATGCCTGCATGGGTCCTCCCAGTTTGATGGAAAATAAATAATCTTTGCTTTTTGGGGGAGGGAAGAGTGAGGATATTCCCTCCAGTCAAGTATTGAGTGGGAAGTTGGTCCAGCCCCATATCATGTTGTGAAAGATGCACCCTAAATGCAGGGGGAAATCAACCCTACAATGGATATAGGCCACTCAAGAATTTGTGGAGAGGGGGAATATCTTTTATTGGCCATCTGATACGACCAGAGCAGAGAAATGTGCTTCTGGGTACACAAGATCTTCTTCTCGTCTAGATCAGTAAAAATTAGGAGAGATCAGACAAACGAAGTCGGTAGATTAGATTGTGCCCTGTGGTGGTAAAGGGTTTGCAGCCTCCCAGCTGTGACATAGGCTGAGCCTTATCTCATCAAGTTATGCTCAGAATGAACCTCAGGGGGCTTTTCCTGCTGCAATCCTTTGTACAGGTTGGCCTCGTGTGAGAGACAATTCCTAAGGACATGGATGGAAGGCTCTGGAGAGCTCAGGCTGCAAGGCCAGTGTGTTGCAAGACCCCTACCCAATATGTGGATCAAATGTTGGCAAAAAGCATCTTACAAGGGTTGGGTTGGCCCTTGGGATGTGGGGATTCAATACCCGTGATACAAGTGCAACGCTGGGGGAGTTATTTGCTGTGGGACCCATCTCACATTATTTATCAAAACTTAATTCTAGTCCAAGGTAGTCTTTCACCTTCTGCAATTAATTAGAGAGGTCTGGTTGTCTGGAAAGTGATTTATCCCATCCATGCTGGGGGGTAGAGCAAGACTCTAACTGCTGGTGTGGCATATCAGCCTCACTTCAGCAGTTTTTGCAGAATGAGACATCTCCATCTGCCTCTCCGGAAGGCAGCAAGAGACTCAACATCTCAATTTTAGGAGACTGAAACCAAGCGAAACAAATAATCTTCTGCTTTTTTTGGGCTTCTGCTCCTCATTTGTCAAATAAAGATAAGTGGCCTCTGCTCCATCACAGAGAAGGTGTGGATAGAGGTGTGTTAAAGAACATGAGGTGAGTGCTGTGGTCACACAGCTGAAGCTGTGGCTGCCCATCTCTGGAAGTGCTCCAGACCAGGTTGGACAGGGTTTGGAGCAACCTCGGTTAGTGGAAAATGTCCCTGACCATTATTTGTTATCAAAAGAGATAGTGGTGGAAAAGCATGGAGGAGTGTCGTCATTGGCTGGTTGTGGATGGTTGCTGCCCAAAACTGACCTCATGGGCAGGTCTGTCCATTGCTGTGCTGCCACTTTTGGCCTCCTGAACCTGATGGAAATGTTGATCTAAAAACCTTGTCTAACACAGAGGAGCAAAGATTCCCTGTCACTCTGGAAGCACTTTTGGTGATGGGCACTTTACAGGCTACAACAGCTGTTGAAGATCCTCAGCAAACCCCAGAAAAAATATAGGGATAATGGGAATGCTGCATTTCAGTTCTTAGGGTGCCAGGAACAATGGGAAAATAATGCAATGTGGGGCAACAGTGCAGAATGAAGCTCATTTGGGTCATTTTTTCTTCCCTTTTATTTCATCCCCTGAGAGGAAAATTCCATATCAAATCCCTGTGCTGGTGACTCTTTGGGTTTAGAGTCTGGAGGGATTTACAACCAGCAAAAGTGTGTCTTGATGGAGACATCAATGCCTCGGCTCTAACACCTGAAGTTCTAGAGAAGGTTTCAGTGAGAGTGGAGAATTTGGAGAAAATATTGACAGTGCCTCTGTAGGATTTTTAATGCTGCAGCTCTTCTCTTCAGCCAGATTTTGTCTTGGAGGACTGCAGGGATCAACCAACCCTCCACTCCACATGGACCTCTGCTGCCAAGTGCAGAAGAAGAGCCTCTTTTGAAGCCTGGTGGGACAAAACCTTCTTTTTTCCCAATATTTTATTTAGAGAAGGAGAAATCAAGATGGGATTGATCATCATCCTTTGGATGTCCTCTGAGCTGAAATGAGAGAGGACTGGGATAAGAAATAGAGGCTGTCAGCAGTTTACAGTGAAATCCAGCATTTGAGGCACCAAGAAGAGATCCATTGTCTCAAAAGACACATTTTGGCACATTTTTTGCCCCAAAGAACAGATGGAGCATTTGCTACTGAAGTGGAGGATGTGGCAGCACAGGTTGGTGCTTAAAGTGAACTCAGTGGTGTCGTGTCTCTTAAGGGACACGTTCTTCTTGAGACATCCCCCTTCCAAAAACATGTCCCCAAGCACACATTTCCTGCAATTTGCTTGCAGAAAATCATTCAGCCACCAGATGTCTCTCCATGCTGCCCTGGTGAACAAGGAGGACAAAACTGGAAGTCAAGTCATATGGAAAACTGCTTATTTATAGATCTGCACTCTTGTCTTTGTTAAACAAGATGCTTGGAATTGGTTTTTCACCATCTCAAGGAATATTCTACTTCAGGGGTGGGTTTTGAGGCATCTCCATGGGTTGAGAAGGCTGGAATAAATTGTCTCTGGAGCTTTTTTTGCCCATGGTAGCGCTGCTGAAAGCTTAGTGCTAAGAAGGTCACTTTGGAGGTCAGAGGAGACTTATGGAAGAGATGGTCTTTAATGGAGGGGTTTCAAAGTGAACAGTGTCCAAGACGGACTGGAGTAGCCAAAGAATGTCCAACCATGAATTTAGAGCATGGAGAACACACCTACAGAAGTCTCAGTTCCAATCTTCAGTGTTTCTCCAAACTGCTGGTTCCCAAGTTTTCATCTGTCAGATATCCAAGATTCAAACAATCCAAACTCTGAAGCAACTTTTGCTTTCTATTTGTTTTGAGAAGCTTATAGTTAAAGACCATCATGTCAGCTTGACAATTTAGAGTATTCCAAACAAAATGGGGAATTACGTATGGAATTGCACATTTCTGAGACTAAGAGGTCATGGACCTGGAATGAGTGCAACTTCCTCTGTCCTCACAAATCATGCCTGACTTCATTTCCCAACGGGAAAGATCATTTAATTCTGCTTGGTGGTCAGTCTGCGGCAGGTTAGGAATGAAATGTCCCAAATTTCTTCTCTTTTCCCACGGAAAATCCACATTTTTCTTTAAAAACCACAGTACGAGCTGAGTTTGTGGCACTTGTGGAGTTACAGCCCCTAAAATTTACTCTTCAAAATCACCCCAAATTTGGATTTACAGCCAGCTCCTGAATCCAACAGAAATCCTTGTGCAAGTGAAAGACAACAGCTCTGATGACTTTGGATCTGGAAGAGGGACCCACTCCCCACCACTGGCACACGGGGAAAGACTTAGGAAAGTGAGGGTTGGGTTTGAGCTCTTCAAGGGCTGAATCTTCCTTGCAGCCACAGAGTCAAAATCCAGCTGACTCAACTCAAGACTTTTGTGCTTCTTCAGCAGCTGAGTAGAGGCTGTTCAGATTATTCCCATTAAGGATTTATTACTTCATGGTCTGGGCAGACATCGAGGCCATTTTTTGGTGAAGAATTGAATTTGTTTTGATGTCTTCAGCTGCAAGTTTCTCCCTAGTTAGAAGTGGCCTTCACTCTTCAGGTCCTGTGATTATCGAGAGGTTTTCTTTCTTATGGAAGGCATCGTAGACTTCTCAGGGAGAACTATTTTTGGGCCAGGAGCTGACACGTTCAAAGGAAATTTTGATACTAAAATTTGTTTAACCCATACAAACCACTTTTGAAATACATGTACATTTTCTTTAGAGATTTATACCTTTTTTTGGATACTTTTTTTAAGTTCCACCTCACAATCGAGAATCCTGCAAATCTGAGGTGAGGCATGCAATTTTGGGAAGGTTTCGTCAGCCCTAATTTACACCGCTAAAAGTGAGATGCCCAGGTCCAAGTTAGTCAGCCCAGGCTTGTTTTGTGGTCAAGTGAGAGGAGAGTCACCCCAAGGGGGAGATTCATCTCTTAAAACAGACACCCAAGGCTGGTCATGCAAATCACTTGCTGGACATGTCCCGCTCTCTCCTTGACTGTAAAGATTTGCCAGGCTTTTAATCTTTTTAAAGTCAGGTGAAATGACCACTGTCTTCATTTTTTCAGTCAGACTGAGAGAATAAATCACCTTTTTCTGAAAGTCATTCCACCCTGAAGTGTTGAAGGAATATCAGTCTCTCGCAGATTTGTTTCATGGACATTCACATCCGATGGATTTATGATCAGCTGGGCTGGATCAGGTTGTGTTGGCCCCATGTCCTGTCTCTGACCCTGGCCAAGAGTGACTGGGGAAGAGCAGGAGAACAGGACAAACCCAGGGAGATATTTCCAATCAACTCCCAGCAACCCCCAGCTGGGATTTCCCATGGAAGACTTGTGTCTTTCAGTGTGAAAACTCCTCACGTATCTTTCTTTGGTGAATATTGTCCAGTTGCTTCTTAAATCCAGGCAAATTTAAATACCTACAGCTCCCTATGGCTGTAGGAGATTTCTACCATCAAACCCCATGAGCAGAAAACCTCTTTTCTGTTGTTCTCACCCTAATTACAGTGGATGTCTCCTGGGTTTAATATGATGAGAAATGGTGGGTATTTTATCCATACTCACCTCTCAGCACTGTTGTGTCCCAAAGCCTGGCTGCCCCAAGGATTTCTTTGGTGGATTATGCTGGCTTGCACCACATAACCTGTGCTTAGAGAGCAGTTCCCAGCTTCTTCATGCCAGCAAGCTCTAACCACATGCTTGATGAGCTAGCAGAACGTTACATTTTTTATTGGCTTGTACTAATTGCAAGCCACAAGTGAAAAAAAGTAATTTCCTTGACATTACAGGTTTGGTAAATGATGCTGAAAGGTGGACCTGACTTTTCTCTAGCTAACCAGTCATTGTGCTGTTAATAATCTGATGTTTTTCTGCGTTTAGATGATTTGCAAGACATCTGCTTGATGTGTAGAGCTGTGTGACCTCCTTGGGTACAGTTGTTTTTACAGACAAACTGGCTCAGGCAGCCCGCAGCAATGGTTGGGACCTGGTTTTATTTACCAGCATCACTATGGATGTAAACAGAGACGGCCAAAATCAGATCACTGGGCCTGGAAGTTCTTTAGGACAGGGTCCACCATCCTGAGCTGTGTTCGGGCATCACCCAGCACGAGGGATGGTCTTCAGGAGTGATGAGCCCAGAGGCACCACCACGAGACAAGGATTATCATTGTGATCGGGGCTGTGATAATGCCAATGACACCTGGATCTCATTGTGCTCCCCAGCTATCAAAACATCCTGATGAAAGGGGAAGAAAACTAATCCATCCAAGTTGCACAGCCAGTCTTTTGGTCACATTTTATTCTGTGTTTGGAGCGTCTGCTGCCTTTTAACATGCAACCTTTCTCTCCCCAGCAGGAGCAACATCTGCTGCTAAGGCAAGCTGTGTCAAGCAGCCCCTGTCAGCCTGAAACAGCACCTGGGAGCCAGGGAACTTATTCAGGTCTCTTGAGGACCACTCAATTATCATTCATTAACAAGCCTTGCCAGCCTCCCATGTGCACAACTCCACCTGTGTGACTGCAGTGCTCAGAGGGTGGTGTTCCCACTCCATGGCTGAACCAGGAACAAGTTTCTGTATTGATTTAGCTGTTCATGTCAGCCAAAGTCCTTCCCTTACCCACTTCAGGACTATTTACTTGTCCTGCCCTCTCCACTTCACTGAGACACTGCGTTGTCCCAATGGACACTGCAGAAAACACAACAGGGAGAAATCCCCTGCGAAGTCCTGCCATAGCAGTGTGGAAGATAAAACCATCTGTAGGTGTTTGAAGGGGCTGTGTCTCATCGCATTCTACACTCACAGAGACAATTCTTCAGCAAAAAAACTCCCCCTTCTTCATCTTGATCAACCAAAGTCTCCCGTGTGGTCCCTTCTGTGAACTTGGGCCTAAAAGGTGAGTAGGACCCAAGTTGCTTCTTTATGTTTGATAGCCCCTGGAATGTGGGTGTGTTCCTTGTGAAGGAGCAGCTTGAGGGACAGAAATTCCAGAGGAAACATTTGTCCTCTGGAAAGCAGCAGTTTGTTGAAACCAGAATTCCAGCGGGGGTTGCTCAAGACCAGGCTGGAGTTCTCAGTCCCTGGGAGATGGCTGGTGACTCAGTCAGGGCATTGGCTTCAAGTCTCTGTCTGATAGGGAGGGGAGGCTTGTGCCTGGATTTCCATATGCTGCCATAAAGACCTTGGCATTCCCAGGATGAAAGACACTTCCTGCACAAACCAGCTGCATTGATTAGGACAGAACAAACAGGTTCAAGGCTCTCCCGGGATTCCTGCATGAAAGAAATTCTCACTGTAGCAAAGTTGGCAATTCATCACTACCACCACTCTTTCCCACCCACAGAATTGAGAATTTTCTCACATATTCCAGGAAAAAAATTATAGAGCAAATGTATTTCTGAGAGCTCAAGGGCTTGGTGAGATGTAGTCAACACAGCCCTGCAGTGCCTCCTCTCTGACAAAAGAGTAGATGAAATTTAGGATGTTGGGGTGTTCCTGAACCAGGGAGAACAGCCCAAGGATTCAAAGGGTCAGATCCAGACCACAGATCTGCTTTAAATCACTGTTAAAGTGATTTAACCTTGCTGTCCTTGCACAAAACCAACTTGAAGAGAAAACTGAGCTGACCTCACCTTAACACCACCACCAAGTTCATTAGTTAACACTTCACCTGTTGACACTCGCAGGCAAATCCCAGACCGGATTGTAGCCCTGTGGAATGCAAATCTGGCTATGTGCCTCCAAATGACTGCATGATGGGGAAAAAAAACCCTTCCACACCTGCAAATAAAAGACATCAGTAAGCAAATTCCAAAGCCAGGCTGGGTAGCAATGAGATGGCAGAGCTTTCAGATTTTATTGGGTCACCGTGCGTTTCTTTATGGCCTGGTGAGCTGCTGGTCAGGAGCTGCTTTCAGCTGGATTTCTCAGCTTCAAAGGATGTTGGATTGGACTGATTGCTCAAGCGGGATTCAACTTGTATATTAAGACATCTTAATTGGGGTGGCAATATGCAAAGTGCTGCCTGCATGTGCTCGAAGGCTCTGAGCTCCTGTTACAGCCGGTGGAGATTGGATTTTCCAGGTGCTTGACTGAACACAGGTGTCCAACACCATCTGTGATATCTCAGTGTAGTTCCTCTGGGTATCCCCCTGCCAATCCAGAAAGACATGGACCTCCTAGAGGGTCTGTGCGTGCCAAATCCATATGACATTCAGATGTCCAAAGGGATACAAGGCAGCACACAGCCCTTATGGTGAAATGAATCCCTCATTTTTTTGTGAACAATAACAGGAACTTGAAAACCAGACCTCAATTGGGGAATTCCTCAAATTCCCCAATTTCAGGAAAATTTGGCTCAGTCACTTGGCTAAAGTGTCAAATGCCTGGTGACACGTCCTGGGGGATCTGAGACACCTCCCTGGAGCTCCCAGACATGACACAAGCCTGAAGGAGACCTGTGGTTCTTCTGGAGCAGCACCTGGAGGACAGGCAGAACACTCGAGCTGGAAATGCCCGGCGGGCATTCCCGTGCTTGTTTGTGGTTCTGTGGGTACCTACACTGGTGTCAGTGGATCCATGAGCTGAACCCCACTCCTTGCAATCCATGGAGCCTGTGTGGCAAGGCTGTGAGTTCGTGGAAGCTCTGGGTGCCTTGCTCACATTGGCGGTAGTCGGTTTCCACCAGACTGGTGCAAAAGGACTCGGGTACAGAACAATTTTCACGGTTCCTATGGATCTGGCACATCCCAGGCTGGTTTGAGTTACTGTTTGTGCAGGGCTGGGAAGCCTGTGAACAGAAAGCAGTCAGGAGAGGGGATGAAGTGCTACCAGAAGTGTGAACGTGGCCATGGTTTGCTCAGGAGTAGCTCAGTCAGTGCTGAGGTTACAGGCTGAGAAATTTGGGGCTGTTCAGCCTGGAGAGGAGAAGGTTGTGTGGAGACCTCACAGCACCTTCCAGGGTCTGAAGCAGCTGCATGAAAGCTGGAGAAGGACTTTTCATCAGGAACTGAAGTGATACGAGAATGGGAAATGGCTTCAAACTCAAGGAAGGAGGGGAAATTTAGGTTAGATACAGAAGAAATTCTCTCCTATGAGAGTGGTGAAGCCCTGGCACAGGTTTTCCAGAGGATCTGTGGCTGCCCCATCCCTTGAAGTGTCCAAGGCCAGCCTGGATGGCGCTCGGAGCAACCTGGGATAGTGGAAGGTGTCCCTGCCCATGGCAGGGGGTGGAATGAGATGATCTTTAAGATCCCTCCCAACCCAAACAATACTATGATTTTTTTTTTGCTGTAAACCAAACCCAAGTTGAGTGCACTGTTTCTCAAAGGAACATGGAGCTCTCAACTCTTCTGACTGTCAGGTACCTGGGTACCTCTCTGCAGCACATCAGTCCTTAAATTATGCCTGGGAATGAGGTTTGACTCTTGGCTCTGTGTGTCAAATAGCTCCCACATGGTCGTAGAACAGTTTCAGGTGACTTCTGTGATCTGGGTTGTCTTGAGCAAAGGCCATTGCTGTGGCTAGCTGTGGCCATAGTTTGTGTTGCCTTCCCATGGAGGGGGAAATAACTGTTTTACAAAAAAAAGCGAATCTTCAAGAGTTTCCCTAATAGTGAAACCTCCAGGTCATGAGGCAGCAATAAGTTATCAACACCTTATTTTCTTTCATTCCTAAAAGGATCTGGAGGGGTTAATAGCATGTGTAAGCTGAGAGTAACTGAGATGTCCACTCATTTCTTAGTTTTTCCTATTTAGGTTAAAAAAAGAAAAAGAAAAAAAAGGCTCTTGCTCAAACCTGGCCAAGCAGGCAACACAGCTTAACAAATAGGCTTATCTCAAGTGCTCTTTAATAAGAATGTTTATCATTTATTTCTGGAAAATATGCTGAGCCCGGAATGCTGAAAGCTCTCCGTGGTGTTTGACCTGTGTCGTTCAAAGCCAGGCATGGGGGGGTGTCTTTGGGAGGAGGATATTTTGTCTGGGATGTCCCAGTGTGCTGCCCACCCCCCTTCTGAGGGAAAAGGTGTTATTTTTCATTTAAAGATGTGTTCATTTAGAGATTCTGTAGGAAAACAGGTTTCTCTGGAAGGTGATTTATACCAGCTCGAGTTTGTGTTTTAAACAACTGGGATAAATCTCTGGATGTGCTCAAAACAGTGCTCTATCTGTTATAAAGAAGTCATCAAGATTGGCCTTAGAGCAGGTTCTTGGTCTGTGAGGGATAAACTGGGTGGCTTGAAACTCTCCTGAAGTGAAGGCCTCAGGAATTCCTGTGGAATCTGATCCATTTCTGCTGGAGTGGGGTGGGAGGCGAACAGGCACAGAGCCCCCCTGGAAATGCTGCCCTGTCCCCACTGCAGCCAAGCCACCCCCTCTCCACCCCATCCAGCCAAACTGAACATTCCAAAGAGAAGCTGTGCTGCTCTCTGGATCAATGAACCCCAAGCGTGAGGGGGGCTTTCCTCACTGAGGACAGAAAAATGGGAAAGGCTGTTTCAGAGTTCCTTTAGGAGAAGATTTCTCTGCACACAGCCCATGGAAGGTCCAGTGGAAGGCCAGCCATGGTGGTTCCAGTGAAAGGAACAGGTTTTCCCCTATTTTGCCTGTCAGCAGTGTATCCCTGCAATCTATTCCTTTTTCCATCATGATTACAACCTTGGAGGCTGCAGGACTGTCCAACAGGATCCCAAACAAATGTACTAACAGAGAAAGGAATGATTGGAATTGACAGAACCAACACCAAACTTCTTAGGTCCTTCCACAGACATTGTGAAAAGTCATCCCTTTGCCAGGTTGGGTTTTTATTGCTCTGGAGAAAGAAACTGCGTCCCTTTCTTGGTGATGCTCAGCTGAGAAATGGACTCATGGCAGTTTAAGTGGATTTGGTTTTTTCATATTTGAGTTGTCACCTCCCACAGAAGCTGTGCATGGGTTAAATGGTGACAACACAGGTGACATCTCTTCTTCCAAAGCACACAACTCCTATCCCACAAGAGGAGGGCATATTTATCCCCTATTTCTCCCCAGCTGAATTTCAGCCCATGATGTGAAATATTATCCAGTGAAAACTATAGAACAGTGGGAAAAAGCACCCAAACACAAGTTAAAATTAATGCTTTTTTTTTTTTTTTTTAATTTTCATTATAAAGTTAACACATCTATCAAACTTAACTGGTAACAAAAAACAGTTACAAGACATTGCTAATGTGCTGTCAGTAGAAAATAGGGTAAAAGCCAATGAGGTCACAAGCACAACAGCAGAGCAACAACACTGTCCCGATGAGTTATTTCCGCAAATATATACTCTTACTAATATATACATTTATTCATAAAATAAATAATCATAAAAAAATCATCAGACTTAACAAAATACTGAGAGGAAAAAAAAAAACGTGACAATCCTACTTTGTACAATAGCTTTGGAATTTCAGGTTGTATCATACATGCAATCTGTACACAGGGGTGCTCGGGTGGGGTGAGGGCAGGGGTTACAGACAGTGATGGAGCTTTGAAGAAGGCGATGTAATCAGGCAGACAGTCTGTGGGAAGGGAAAGCAACGGTGAAAAATCCCACTCACAAGAAGATACTTGTCCTTGACTGCCGGACAAGCATGTTTTGTACCGTGGGGGAATCCCCTGGGGTGCTACAGGTTTGTGTTTTATGTCTTCCACACTGCTGGTGGGCTTGTCAGAGAGTCCAAAACTACGACAGGTCTTGTTCAGGCAGGTTTGGTCCTGGCAGTGACAGAAAGTGACGCCATAAGGGATTGATCGAGTGGGTCCCCACCGGGACGAAGAGGTGAAGGCTGAGCTGCTGTCAGCTGGGGACAGGGGCAGTGGGACAACCAGGACTACACCAGAGACGGAGGAGAATTTTATGTGTACAGAAGTATTTTGGAGTTTTTGGGAGCCTGACTTGAAAAGACTCAGGCCTCTTGTGCTTTCCAAGTGGTAGCAGCAGGTGGTAAGTGCCGGGAAGGAGCTCTGACACGGTGGTGCCGTCCCTCAAAACCATGGGTGACACTCAGCTGCTTGCTCAGCCCGAGTCTGTAGCGGACCTGACTTCAGGATTTTTGGTGGAGTGGAATGAATGCAGAGAAATAAATAAATACTAATAAATAATAAGAAGAAACTTGGAAAAGACAGGAAAATAGGGAAAGCATCTCCTCACACTTTCCCAGCTTCCATGCAGGGCTGTCCAAGACCTCCCTTGGTGTGCAGAACATATGTAAGAAAAGGTCTACAGAGACAGAGGAGGAAACCATGTGGAAAAGACCCTTGTGACTGTTGGACCTCAGGAGCTTTCTCTATCTGGATGGTGCTCACCTAAGAGTAGGATTTTGCCCCTGGATGACTTGGTGGGACCTGTCTGCTTCCATTATGTGCTCCTCAACAGGAAGAGCAGAGATGCTCCCTTCGGGTCAAAACCATGACAAACCAGGCAGTAAAGTGGATTCAAATAATTATTTTTTACAGAATAGGTCCACCTTCTGCTCCCCTTGAGACACTCATACCTGATTTTTGTCAGTTTAAGTGAGAGGAGAATTGAGACCATGCACAGTTTTCCATCTTAGAGAAGCTAAAGAGAGTTTGGAATCTGGAGTGGGATCCTGCTCATGGATAGAGACACACACTTGTGGATGTCCACAAGCCTGTGTCTGCATGGGAGTCAGACATCTAAACACCCATCTCTGATGGAGAAGCATCTGCATGGATCTGTCAGACATGCCCTGAGATTTAAGGGAAGCCCACATTCTTCAGAGTAGCTTTTAGGAGCCAGTGGGGTACCCTGGAGCATCCCAGATGGCTCTAGACACCTATTTCAATAATTTAGTTCAGCCCTAAACGCTAAGTTTAGGCAAATGGAGCCCATAATTTGGCTCGTACGGGAGTTTAAGCACCTAGCCCACATGTAGATACCTGCCTTTCAGCATCTCACTTGGTATTCCAAATCCCACTCCAGGTACCACTGCCTGGGAATCAACTCCTGGCCTCTTGTTTGTGCTTGAGAAAAATCTCCTCCTCCAAGGTGCAGATGCACCAAAGACCCCTCTGGAAACTGCAGCAAAGTGGGAGCAGATGACTTGCCCAAGCCCATGAGGACACTTGGAGGGGCAGGAATGAGGACTAAACACCCCCTTCCTTGAAATGGAGGCCAGAGGAGCCTCCATTTCCCATCAAACTGAGGAATCTGCACCCCACAGCTGTTAATGGAGATCTGAGCCGGGGGGTGAGGAACTGTAGATCAGGAACTTTGCTGGAGAACACAAGGGAGGGCAGGAAACACGAGGATGGAAGGGTTAAGCCATGAATAAAACAATTCAGCTAGATCCCACCGCTACTTCCAGTGAGAGAGGGGAAATCTAAAAGAAGAGGTACTCCCATAATGAGAAGTCACCACTAAAACAGCCAAGATTTAGCTTGCAGGGAGGTAGAAAATAGGAAATTATAGGTATGAAGAAGAGATGAGATCTTGTCCTGCCCAGCCCACCTTCTCTCCCATCATCCAACACTCTCTTACAGCCTCTCATCCCAACAGCTGCTTGAGTTCAGGAATGACAGATCTGAGCAAACATCCCCCTCACTCTGCCACTGCCGGCAGGGTGATCCCTTCCCAGCAGCCTCAGCCCTGGAGCAGGACTCTGGAAGAGCCAGGAGTTGTTTCCATGTGGGCAGCCCATTGAACCAGGTGCAATGGCTGATATCTGCAGGGCAGTTGGATTTGGTGCCTTTCATGGCCCTGTTTTCATCTTCCCAAATGGATTTCATTAAAGCATCAAGGGAAGTCTGGAGTAATTTCCATAGCGCAGGTCCTAGGACTGGATTCACAACTCCCAACTCCTGCAGAGCGCTCATGCTGCAGCCCTGAATATACCCAACAACATCAAACACCAGCTTTTCAGCACTGAAACCAATCTTTGAAGCTAAAGAAAAAGTGACCCAAAGCTCAGAGTGTTTCTCCTGTGTATCAATTTAAGGATGGGGGCATGACAAGAATATGAACACACGTAACAAATATAAAATAATCCATGGACATCTCTGCAGCAATATATCTGAATGCACTGAAAACACCAGAAATATTTGAGACTGAGAGGCAGAAGAAATTATTTTCTGAGGTTCATTAATACAGAAATCCTGCAATGCTCAGCTAAGACGACAGCACTGCAGGGCTGATGTGGTCGGTGCTGACTCAGGGATTTCTGTGCCATGTTGCATTTTGTGGTGCGGTTGTCTCTGCAATCCCCTCCAAAAATTAAATCCCAACTGCTTTAGTTCTGCACATGAAGCTTTTCAAAAGGAGTGGAAGCAGTTCTGGAGCCTTCAAAATGCTTTGGAGAAGACTGTCAGTGCTAGGCACGACACTCAGCCGAGAGAGATACACTGGGGTCAAGCAACAGAAAATGTCATGCACTACCCTCCCCATATTTTCATTTTCTCTGAGAAAGAGGAGCCCCCAAATTCTAAAACTAAACCAAGCCAAGAAAAAAAAATACACAAACCAAAAAACAAACAACCAAACTCCTAAACTTTCCATTTCTTTCATAGAAAGAAAAGAGATGAGGCCAAATTCACCCCTCGCAGGTAACTCCATTGTCTTTAATAGGTTGGATGTGGAACTGATGGGGCCTGTCCGACCCATCTGTTCAGCTAAAGGAGAGGTTGGATAGCAGCATGTGAGAGGATGGAATTATAGTCCTTTTTCACTTTTATTTCTTACATCTGTTATTTGGTTGGGTGACATCTTGTCCCTTCTCCCCGGTACTGCCAGACACACCCCTGGTACAAACCATCTGCCTGAGGACAACCCTCATCAGTGGACACTGAAGGGAAGGACACCAGGGATCACAGAGGTGGACTTGGCCAGCTCCCATTTCTGGGAAATAAATGAAGTTTTCCTTTTGATTATAAGCTGGAGCATTACACCGAGGTGGGGGAGAAGGTTTGACAGGAAACCATTTCCAGAGAAGGGCCAAATTCAGCTGCCTACACAAAGACATCTCAGGTCATTCTGGATACCCAACAGTCCCTGACTGCCCAAGTTTAAGATTTGTGTGGGTCTTAGGCTGTTGTGACAACATCTGGACCCCGACAAGACATTATAGGGCACCTAATATATCACCAGATATTTATATTATTGAGTGAAATCCTAAGTCCCTTCCATAAGGAAGGCCCTATGGTTTTCACAGGAGGGGAGAACCTGAGGCAGAAGGCAGCTCTGGGTGGTACTTGGACCATCTCCTGTAGGGAGGGATGGCACCAGACTCATCATTGGCTCCAATCTTTCACATCAGAATGGTGGAAGCCCTGACTCGAGACACCCGGTGTAGGCAGTGGGGTGGGATCTCAGTTTTCCCAAGACACCTCCCAAATTCACGTGTAGCAGTGAGCGATGGCCCAAGCCCCTTCTCCAAAACCATGGGGTCAGACACAGGCCCAGCTCCCAGACCCCTCACAGGCTCTTTTCCCCCTCAAGGTGGGCAGAGTCAGAGCCAGGGCTGGAACCCTCGGGTGCAACTTGGGGTGATGAACAGAATTCACGCAGGCATTTTTCATTGACTTTAGTAGCAGCTGCTCAACCCCTTACATTGTATCATCACAGAGATGATTAATTACATAACAAACCCAAACAAGTACCCACAGGCTTCATTAAAAACCCCTTAAATGGGGGGTGAGACCCCAACAACTGAGCTGGTTCAAGCCTGAGCCCAGCTTGGAGTGAAGGAGCACAACTTCCAGCCCATCTCAGCTGACGATCAGGTTGCAGCTTCACCTCCTTGACTCATGGTGGACTTCACATCATCAGTCTGGACCCATGGAAGAACTCATCATCTACTCTGAGCTCAGCAGCTGAAGTCAGAGGTATACCCAGAGGGCACTTAACCAAACATAGCTTAGGTACCATCCTAAGCATAATGAATCACCTTCTGGATTTGTTTCTTGCCATTGATCCCAGCAGAAAATTAGATAAATAGATTAGACCAGATGGAAATAAATGTTGCAGTCAAAATTCATTCACCTCTAGAGGCAATTGCTCAGCAAATGCCCAGTTTCAATATTTTTCCCCCTGCTTCCCAAAAAGCTTCACCTGCTGGTGATGCTGGGCTTGTTCTGGTGCAAAAGCAGAAATGGTAGATGTGAACAAGCTGTGGATGGGCTGGGGTCAGATTCCAGCTCCCACACACAGAAGCCAGATCCTTCAACCCATTTCTTCACTGGTGTGGTACAAAAGAAGGGGTTTGAAACCACTTTGCTTAAAAATCTTAGGGTAAAACCAGTTGTGGGTGTGACCCCGCTGAAGTCAATGGATTGAAAGGACCTTGGGCTGCCATGATTTGAATTTTCACTGGGTCACCATTTATTGACAGAAGTTCCTGGTAGGACGTGTCCAACGTCTCTCATTGTGGCTGCTTGCACTGCATCATATTAAATAAATCAGATGTATCTTCCCTTATCCCATCCTCTCCAATTTATCAATGTCTTCCAACCTGTAAGTGGTTTTCTGCAGAGTTTGCTGTCTTGACAGATTGTGTTTGAATGTTGGTTACGGGTGCAATCTCCCCCTGCAGTGGCTTCCTTCTCTATTTCCCATGACAAGGTTTTCCTTTTCTCCAAGACTGCATTATGCAAATCAGTCATGCATCCATTAATTGATCTTTATTTAATTTTTCAGTGATCTATTGCCTTCTACCAGCTGGTGTGTGGCCATCGATGGGGTGCAGTGTTTACATGGGCAGATATCACAGATTGGTTTTCTCTCCATGTTTTTCTTCGCTTCTCTTGATCTCCTCTCTCC
The DNA here is from genome assembly GCA_013397115.1 of Edolisoma coerulescens. NCBI lineage: Eukaryota > Metazoa > Chordata > Aves > Passeriformes > Campephagidae > Edolisoma > Edolisoma coerulescens. Next base: position 1,213,332 of record VWZW01006244.1, read on the forward strand.
TTCTCTCTCTTCTGCTCTCATTTCACTACAGCTTTTTTCCTTTGTGCAAAGCACTGATAGAAGTGCCTCCATCAATAAGCAAATCTTGCTCGTGCCCTTGGGCACAGCCCTGAGACAAATGGGTGATGCATAAACTGCACCAGCCTAGGAGTAGTCCCAGGAGACGCGGTGACTCAGAGTCAGCCCTCGGAGGCATCATTTCCTCCTGTTTTCTCTCTGATGGGATTAAGCTCTGTTTGTTCCCTTCTTCTTCTGCATACTCCCTCCTTTGGGTCCTGGGAAAAGGCTGACATGCAGAGAGGAGCACTCTGATTTCTCTGCATGGATTTCCAGGATGGAACCAGCCAACAGCCATGACTACACTGCCATGAGATGGGAATTAACTCATGCCCTGTTTTCCCTTCCTGTGATGAAGAGACAGAATAAACACCAATCCGTTGTCCTTTTTCCAGGACAGGAACCCGAAAGCAGGGGTAAGGCAAAGAGGACACAGGGCAGGTGCATCTGAGGCTAAAACAGGCTGCGACTCCATGCTTGGTTCACCCCTCATTTATCCCAGTGTTGACCAGGAATAACTCAAGCAGGGCTACAGTGCTGTAAATACCAAGGTGATGGGCTGAGTTCATGCCTGACACCCTGAAGGAAGTCCTGATGCCCATGGAGGAGGTGAGATCTGTTTCTGTAAACTGTGATCCTGATCTGGAACTGGAAGCAGAGCAACATGCAAAGGTGGGGAGTCAGGGGTGAGCAGCAGAGATGGGCCAGCACTGCAAAGCTGGGATTTGGCTCTGTGTCCAAACTTACCCAAACTCTGGGCTGGTTCAGACTCTGGGTTTTGTCCATTTTAATCTGTGCCACTTTTATAGGTGGGAATGGCTGTAGGAATTAGGTGTGGAACCAAGTTTGGCTTGAGTCTGAGACTGCTTCAGCTTGTGGGGTGTGATGGTGATGGTGGGTTGGTTCACCCTCATGCAAATTTAATGGGTGACAATGAGTCCTTCAGATCCATGTTCCTGACAGACCTGTGGGCTCAGGCTGTTGTCAGGTGCCCGAGAAGCCTGCATCAGGTGCAGAGAGTGGATGGACTAAGTGCACTTTCCACTGCTGGCGACAGGATTCTCCCACGAGGTGGGAAGGGTGAACACTTTCCCTTTCCATCCTTTCACTGGGGTGCTGAGGAGATGGATGTCCTGTGCTCAGGAGTGAGTGTCCAGCCCCAGGAGCTTCCAAGGAAGACTCACTGGCTGAGTCATGGCCTGGGCTGGAGAGCTGGAGCAGCATTCCCATTTGTGGGACTGTCTCCTTCTCAATGCACACACAGAGTCCTCTTCATGTCACACACAAGACACCGAACTTTTCCGTACTGTGCACTTCACCTGTGTGCCAACAGGGCATTAGCAGGAACTCATCAGCAGTTTTCTCTCTTTCTCTCTTTCTTCTTCTCCCTCCTTCTCTTTCTACAGATGTCACGGAATGCTATGTCAAATCTGGCAGGAGCTACTACGCTAAAAAGTTCACACCAAGAGCTTGCCCACTCTCCAGCTCTATTAGATATTTGTAGACTTCTCTGGTTCCAAGGCAAAAGCAAAGAAGTAGTCATGTTCTTTATTAAAAAAAAATTCCTTAGTTTACCGCTTTTATTTCTTTTGCTGCTATTGCTCATATTACACAGTCTGGCCATTTGGGTTTGCAGAGAGACCTCTCAGAAAGCTCAGTGCTGCTGTCCAGCACAGCCTCTGCCTGGCTGAGGGAAAAGGAGATGCTTAGGAAGATGCAAGTCTTTCAAAGGACACTTAATCACACGAGTCACTTCAGGTGGGTGAGAGCAGAGCAAATCCATGCTTTTGCTAATGCTCTTCTTTCCAGCTCGGTGTTGTGGGCTGGTGGAAAAAGCCGCTCTCCTGCCAGAGGCATTGGCGTTGGGGCAGAACTTGTGTGACTGCCAGATGTACCTCGGGATAGCCCAGAAGTCATTAGACCTATTCTATCCAACCAGTTTTAGCCTTTTTATTTTTTTTTGTCCAGTTTTTATTGTTTCAATATCAAAAAAGTAGACTTCTCTCGCGTCTCAAAATCCATTTCTCCACTCGGAGCCTGGCGAAGGGTTTTGCCTGTTTTATTTGCACGTGTGGACATCGTAGACTCGTATGCACTCCTGGCAGCGGACGTAGCAGCACCAGTGGAAGATACAGTGACACTTCTCTTTCCGTTTCTCAGTCCTCGTGTTGTGCCCGCGGCCGCAGCACAAAAGGTCGCAACCATCAATCCCGTGGGAAGTGACGTTGCAGATCCTGTCGCGGGTCCCGAAGGAGCCTGTCTCAGGATTGGGCTCACAAAAGTTCGGTGAGTTCTCGTAGTAAACCAGGTCCTTCTCAGTTGGGGCCTTGAAGAAGTTGTATTTGGGCCGGAGGGTCTCGACCCAGCCGCGGGATTCCCGGTGTTTTTCCACCACCATTTCCGACGCGCTGTCGTACTTGTCCTTGAGGTAGTCGCCGATGACCCTGAAGTCTGGCTGGGACCACCAGCAGGTCTTCACTTCGCAGCTGCCCGAGAGCCCGTGGCACTTGCACTTGAGGTGCATGAGCTCAATGATGGACTGCAAAAGAGAGGAAAGGCAAAGGAGAAGGAACATGTTAACCTGTAATTAAAACACTTAAGACATTCTGCTTCTTAGCCACGATTTTCCAAAGAATTATGAATGTTTTCATAGATACATTTACACTCCTGTGAACAAAAATCCCCTCATCCCCCAGTCAATGCCTTGCTCACTGCTGGGTCTAAGTCATAAAACTTCTGTACTTTACTGTTTTCAGTGACTGGTTCTGATTCCCAACTCAAATTTAGGATCTGCCAAAGGAGATTTCAGAGCATATTAACTTTTGTCTTCATGTGGGAATATTACAGTGTTGTCACCCAGGAACAAGATTCAATCACATCTGGGCAGAGAAGCCAAGAACACACAGGGCTATTCAAACAATGCCTTCAGAAATGAAATATGCAGTTTTTCCATTGGAAATTAAAGGAATATGAAACGTCCTGACTATGTAGAACACAACTCCATCCTTTACATGTGTTTCGTGTTTACTTAAGCAAAAAAGGTTCAAGCCTTGCTGTGGCTACTTTCAGAAACTGAAAAGGAATTTATTTCCATTTTTAAGCCAGGGTTATGATTTTTCTAAAATCATTTCAAAGGAAAAAAAATAAGAGCCCAACTTTTGATTTGAAACGCTCAGGCTTCAACACAAAACACTTTCCTGGGATAAATGGGAGGGTGATTATTGATCCCAGAAGTTTGCTACTTGTTTTTACCTCTTATAAAATTAGTTTAAATATTTCTAGAGGTGTTGCCCTCCAGTACTCTGAGGTGGGACACAACCTTATGCAACTGGCTTGATAATCTGCATTTTCAGAGTGATCAGCAAATTTCTGGGTACATGAACAGGCGAGTGCCAGCCTGAGTCCAAGAGATTTGCCATGAATCAGCACCTTGGTGTTCACCAGGTGCTTTCCTGTGGTATTTACGGAGTATCACCCGCCGCAAAGCAGGTTGTAATTAGCAATGAGAGAGAACCACAAAAGGTTTGGTTCGTATAATCACGCTGAACTTAATCAAAACTCCTGGCAGAGTGGTAGGGCTGGAGTTCCTATGGGAATTAATACAAAACATTGCCCAAGGCTCAGGTTTAGCTGGGAACACTCGAGTATGGAGGCCTGGAAGTGCTGTCCCATGGGTGCTGGCACGGTAAGAATGGAAAACACCAGTACTTTCTAAAACAGTGGGATTTCAGGCCATGGTGTGGCATCTGCTCTCTAATCTCTGACACCTGTAAAATATCCTAAAATAACTCAGTGTCAAGAAACAAGACTTAGACTAAAAAGACCTCTGCAGGCCTGTGATCACAGCGATGTTCACTCAAAGCGCATTTTTTTCCAAGGATTCTCACTATAAAGCAAATCCCTCCTTTGCACTCTATACAGCTTCTCCACAGCCCTCTTTGTCCCACTACGTATCCCAGTAACTGCCACCAGCACTGCCCCATCCCTGGGGGTGCCTGGGATACTTTAGGCCAGAGCTGGAGGAAACCACGTTATTGCTTGTGGTCATCTCCACTGCAGACAATTTTGGTTTCTGGTGGTATTTCCCTTTCAAAAGTTGTATTCCAACAGCTCTGCTGTGGCGTGAGGTGGGATAACTCCACCACAGATTCATGGAATCCACCTGAGGAGCTCTCAAGAAGCCCCAGCCTGCCTGAGGACAGGTGTCCCAGCACAGCAACTGTGGTGGCTTTGCTACAGCTCACTGCACAAAGGTCCTCCTGGATATGTTCAAGACCTTCTGCTGAGGGGACAAGACCACATCAATCTGTTCTCTGTTATCTCAGTGAAGCTGGGGCACAATCTCTGTTAGAAAGGGCTTTGTGGTTCAGTTCCGCAAATTGTTTCCCACAGATTACATTCTTCTGGCATTTCTGGGCTGTTCTTGAGATGAAAAAAAGAAAGGAATATCCCCCTTTTGGTATTATTCCACCTAGGGAAAAGATTCATTGTGTATAAGGCAGATTTTGTGCTTTCTTTTCCCCAACATATTTTGTCCCAGGATTGTTTGAAGTAAAAACAGCTTCAGGGCATGGTCAAAGTTTAATCAGGAGGTACCAGAGTCACATTGCCTCTAATTTTCTTTAAATATTTCCTGGGAAATAGAACAGGGTTGAGAAGATGGGTTGTGGGAAAAGCTCTCCTGCTCTTCTCCTCCCTCAAGGCTGCAGAGAAGGGGAATGGACAATTGCACTCAAACTTCAGGTGCCCCACAGCCAATGGAAGAGAGCAGGCACAATTAGGACATTATCAACTGAGTTAGTAACTCTAATAATGGAATCACATAATGGTTTGGGATGGAAGTGACCTTAAAAATCGTTCAGTTCCAACCACCCTGGCATGGGCAGGGACACCTTCCACTAGACCTGGTTGCTCCAAGCCCTGTCCAACCTGGCCTTGAACACTTCTAGGAATGGGGTGTCCACAAATTCTGGGGGTAGATATCCTTGTAAGATGGGATGAAATCCCATCCTAAACCTGCCTTGCTCCATTCTCTATAAAAGACCTCTGGACCATTGATTCCAAGGCAGATGTTTACATCCATGTAGGTAAATTTATGTGGAGCTTTCATAGATCAGGCACATCGATCTAGCGCTATCATAGGACAGGTATTACCATTTTGTGACGTAAATCTCCCCAGATTCAGGTCTTTTCAGTCCCCTTAATTCCCTCCCACCGTTCATTACATAAGGTTAGAAAATAACAATAGGAAAGGTAAAACTTAAATGTCCTTACGGTCCTTCCAGCTTCGTTGTTGTGCCTGTTCATGGCTGAGCGAGCGTCGGGCCTGTTCTCCCGGGCATCCGCGAATTCCCGGGACACCATGCTCCCGAACTCCACGTCCTCGCTGCAGCCCCCCCACTTCCAGCCCTCCCCAGGAGAGCCCTTGTGGCGCGTGTCACACCCGCAGATGGTGGCCGAGCCCTCGGCGCAGGATCTGGTCACAGCAAAAGCCACCCCGGCGGAGGCAATGGCGTGGACAAAGGCTGACTCCCTGGTGGCTGTGAAAGAGAGAAGTCAGTGAATAAGGGCCAGTGAAGGACGGATTTGATCAGTTCTGTGAACATCTTCTCTGGAGGGCATGGCAGAAGGCCAGGAAATCCTCCTCTTCCCTGTGGTCTGGCTTGGACTTACTCCAAAGACATTTTCTTTTGCTAGGAAATGAGCTCCTGTGCAGACAGGACCAGGCTTGATTCAAGGCCACTGAGGTCAGCCAAGAAGTTCTGACTGGGGTCATCCTCAGGTCTTTGGATAGGGCCATGGCACCACAGAAAGCTGTGCAAACCTGAATTTCAGGGAGTGCATGGAATATTCTATATGGTCCTGTGCAGTCAGTGCACCTCACAGCCAGACCCTGAGCCGTGGGCTTGGCTTCAGACACGCAGAATCTGGGTGTGTTCCCAAAAAATGGAAAATGCAGGTCTGCACTTAACAACAGCCTCATGCTTGGTGGTGGGACCAGCACCAGGTAAAGCTCCTCTTCCTTGACTGGGAGAGCTGCAGGTGGCTGGAAGGTAGGAAAATGCTGGGATGGTCACATCCTCAGTCCTCAGGATGTAAACCAAACACTGTCCCCCCACCCTCCATCCCTTCTTCCCCGAGGCTGTGCCTCTCACTCAGTGACAGTGTCCAAGGTGCACCTTGCACCTGCCCCGAGTTTTCCTCACTTGCCTGATTAAAATCCCTGCCAAGGGGACTGGAAATGAGCTTTCCTTTGCTGCCCATTGCCTCAGGCTGGAGGGTGGGATCAGCCAAAAGACACCATGGTTAAGGACTGAGGAGTTTTAGTCTTTGTGGAGAGCTTCCATCACATCCCAGGAAGAGCTGGGCAGGGAAGGGGAGCAGGGAAGGCTTTCCTGGATGCCAGTGCTTTTTCCACGCCATGCCAAAATGAAAACCAGACTTTTCAAACTGCTTTGCAAGTGGGGAATACCCCAAGATATCAGTTTTTACTTCCCTCCTCCCTCACAGTTTGGATTTCTTCACTCACAAGAAATGACCCTGCAGTTCAACACCACACCTCAGAAAACACCACTGCTTTCTGGCTGCAGTAAAATGGGATTTTTACTGTGAACTGGGCTGTTCTCAAACCCTTGAGGCAATCCTAAGCAGGCATGGTAATTCTGATAAGTGGCCTCCCTTAACCTCTTGTACTCTTCCCCACTCACCTCGTGCTTATAGACCAGTCATCCTTGAAATTGTGCTGTTTCTGACACTTTTCAGATGGTTACACTGGGACATTGAAATATGAATGGGTCCATAAAGGCACAAGGTCACATTTTCAGTTGATGCAACTTCACCAACTCCTACTGAGCTTTGTATCAGCTGACTACTCTAAAATCACCCCAACCTTCCCTGCACCATATTTTGCTGATCCGAGCTTTCCCTGGGCATTTTGGCTTAATCTTTGCCTTCTAGATGCTTCCAGGCTTTACTAATGTGAAGGGAGTTTAATGCACCAAGCCAAAAAGTCAACACGTTTTCGGGGAGCAATCAAAACTGCGGCGCAGTCCCGGCTGGATCCAAGGCTTAAGCAAGAACTCGAGCTTTGCCTTGGGAAGGCTACCAAATACAACAATATGCAAATCCAATAACGTGCAAGAACTCACAAGCTGAAGGGATGAGCAATGTCCTGGAACATGTTTGTCAGGGCATTTGGAGAGGTTATTAAGTCACCGAGGGCTACAACCAAAAAAAAAAGGAAAACGCAGGAACCCTCAGGTCCCCAGTGTGATTTTGAAAAACCCTTGTTCAGCATCTGTCCAGCCTGGAGGATCCCAGCATCCTGCAAATGATGACCATGCAGTTCTTGACTGGGAGAGCTCAGCTTCCACAGTCCCATTCTAACAGGACTGGGGACTTTGCATCTTGCTCTTGCCTATGTCAGGTGGGATCCAGAAACCAAATTTTGGGGGTGGAGAACTTCATATGAGGTCTGCAAGGACGTTTTTGACCAGCCCTGGTGTCTCTGAAAAATAAAAGGCTTCTCACAAAAGCCAGTGAGATGAGGTGGTGGGGTGAGTGCCATTATAACCTGGTAGGGAGGTGGAAGGTGCAGTGTCTGGCCAGAGAAAAGCTGACACCCCTCCCACATCCTCCCAGCATGGCCCAACTAATCTTGAAACCTTTTCATAAAATCATCAAATGGTTGGATTGGAAGGTCCTTAAAGATAATGTAGCTCCAATGTTCCCAAATCTTTCTGCTTTGACCCCATTCTCCACCCAGCCTGCGTTTGGGATTGGGATTGGCCTGACCCCTGTGCAGGACCCTTCACTTGGCTTTGTTGAGCTTCATGAGGTTTGCACAGACCCACATCTCCAGCCTGCCCAGCTCCCTCTGGATCCGTCCCTTCCCTCCAGCGTGTGACTGCACCACTCAGCCTGGTGCCATCACCAAACTTCCCGAGGGTGCCCTGGATGCCACTGTCCATGTCACCAACAAACAGTGCCAGTCCCATCCCCAAGGAACACCACTGCATGTCTTAGAGTGCCACCATCCAGCTAATTCCTGATCCACCAGGCGGTCCATCCATCAAATCCAAGTATTCCCAATTTAGAGACAAGGATGTTGTGTCTTTCCTCTGACTGTGATTAAAGCACGTTCCTTGGTTAGGCCAGCTCTCATCTCTTGGGCATCACCCTTTCCTCTGCTCAGGAGAGGTCGGATCCAGGCCTTTGGCTTATTGGGAAGGTGCTGTAGGTGCTGAACTGATGTTTGCAAGCCTCCTGTGCCTTGCCAAGCTTGGACCAAAAAGAAAGCTGTGGTCTTTGTGCAGAAAAATGCCTCCTGTGTGGGTATGAGAGGCATGGCCCTGGCTTGGGAGTCCACAGTTTGTGGATCCCAGCTTGGATTTAGCAGGAGCATCAGCTCAGCACAGAGATGTTTCCCTGAGCATTCCCCTCACCACAAGAAAGACATTGAGGGGCTGGAGAGTGTCCAGGGAAGAGAACGGAGGTGGGGAAGGGGCTGGAGAACTCCTGAGGGAGCTGGGAAAGGGGCTCAGCCTGGAGCAAAGGAGGCTCAGGGGGGCCCTTGTGGCTCTGCACAACTCCCTGACAGGAGGGGGCAGTCGGGGGGGTCGGGCTCTGCTCCCAGGGAACAGGGACAGGAGGAGAGGGAACGGCCTCAAGCTGTGCCATAGACTGGATGTTAGGGAAATTTGGATATTTGGGTTGGATACTAGGGAAAATTTCTTCACTGAAAGGGTTGTCAGGCCCTGGCACAGCTGCCCAGGGCAGTGGTGGCGTCACCTGGAGGGATTTAAAGGGACATGGCACTTATGAACAGGGGTGACAAGTGGATGTGGCAGTGCTGGGTTCATGTTTGGGCTCAGTGACCTTGTCGGTCTTTTCCAACCTTAAGGATTCTACAATCCAATGATTCTGTCCGAGTGCAGAGCTCACCAAACCCCAGAGGGCTTCAGGCAGCACAGCCTGGAGAATTCCTGCGTTCGCCAGGACTTGGCCACAGCCAAACAGGCAGTTCCAGGCAGACAGCTTTGGCTGTAAACACCAAACCCTAAATCTCAGGTCCATCACCTAAACTCCCCACTGTTTTTAGCCCCCGTTGAAAGCCAGGAAGGTATTGATGGGATTTGCCTTAAGAAGCACCAATTACACCGAACTCTTCCCAGAAAGGGCTCAGTGCCTTTTACAGCCTGGATAGGACGTAATCACTCCCCTGCTTTTGAAATGCAGCCACCACTTAAGAGCACACAACAGGAAGCAAATCGCGTTGTATCTGATCGTAACTACCTGGGGAATGCAGGCAGGCAGGGCAAAGGAGCTGAGATCTGGCCCCGGGGCACTGAGGTGAGGAGTTTGTCTCTTGAGAAAGTCGCGGGCCCGATCTCTTAATGACTCCACGGAATTAGGGCACTGGGTTTACATCTCCTACCCCTAACTTAAGGCACCGGGTTCAATATTGACGCAGATGGAGCGGTGCCACCGTGTGAGTCACGTCCTGCCACCTCCCAAGCCATGGGACTGTCCTGCCAGCACTGAGCGGACCCGACCCTGCCGAGCTCTGAAGAGCTCCCCGGGTTGTAGCCGCAGGCGGTGTGGCTGCAGGAATGGAGAAGGAGTGCATGGAGATGGAGATAAGCAGAAGGAAAGCATGCACTTGTAATGGAAATGAGGGGTTATTAAGGTGCCATATAAAAATGCAAGAGATTTAGCGAAGATAGCAGGAAAGTGCCGTGTATTTGTCAGGTCGCCTCATTCCTCTCTGGGTGGTTCTGGTAGCAAGAGACAGCAGCTCGTTAGGGCTTGAAGAGGGCTTCTGGAAAGTCTTCTGGCAGGAGGAGGTTAACAGGGACTAATATCTCACGGGGATGTTGACTTCAGAGCGTTTTAACCACTTTCTTTTCAGTGCAGCACGAGGTCACCAAAGCTCTGGCTTCAGCTCGTTTAATTCCTGCCTGCTCCTGAGTTTCCCTGCAGGGCCCAGAGATTTGGATGTCTGGTGCTTCCCCAGAATTCCCTCTCCATTCTGGAGGGATTAAATATCAGTGAACAAGCGCTGAGACTTACGGAGGGCCTTTAGGGGTGTCCCCTAAAGCAGAGGTCTCTGAGTCACTGATCCCTTCTGGAAAGCCTTTCCTAAGAAAACACTCAGACTGAAATCTGAGGTACTGAATGTCCCCTGAATATCTTGTGCAGAACCTCTCTGACCACTGATCCCAGCACCAAACCCATCCTGAGATGCAAAAACACTTAGCTGAGAAGTTTAATTTTGATAATCCAGGGGCCTGAGGATGACATGACCTAAGATTTGCTTTCCTGCTGTGACAGGGATTTTTTATGTGACTCCGGGCAAATCCCTTAGTCAGTCTGTGCTTCTGCCTCCTTATCTGTACACCTGAGGACAATCCTGCTTATCTCCTCAGGAGTCTGCAATGCTAAACTCAGCGATGTCTTCAGAATTGTAGGCAGAAGGAGCTGGAGCCCAGCAGAGGGGTTCTCAGGCTGTGGGATGAGGAAGGCAAATGAATAACTGCATAAATATCTCAGCTGTCCAATACATGAAACCCGCTCTCGTGTGTTCTTCTGCCCAGACTGTGACTTATTTTCGCTGAGTCTTTCCCTGAATGATGAAATGATTAACCCCGGGTCAGGCAGATATCCCAGATATGAGGCAAGATGGACTGTGGTGATGCAGTAGGATGAATATGATGGTTTATTTTGCTCTTAAAATCCCTTTTTACCCCATCTATACCATAACACTGAGCCCTGTTGTCCCCATTCCCGACATCTTAAATCTTTCCTTTTTGAAACAGAGTCCTTGGAGTGAAGCACTGACTTAATGCCTTTTTGGGGCTGGATAATGTATAAACAACATGGAAAAGAATAGAATTGTCCCAGACAATGGAGGAAAGAATTCCCAGCCATGCCTGCTCTTGGGGAGAGGATCCTGCTCCCTGCTCAACGATTGGAAAGACATTTGAATGGTGTGGCCGTGAGCCCTGAATTTCTGACACCACAGACTTCTGGAGTGCTCTTCGGAGAGGCACTTAGCAAAAAACCGAGTGAAACAGAGGAAATGGAATATCTGTTTAGCAAGACTGTGGGGAGGAGTCGTGCTGGCTTCTCTGAGCTTCGTTTTTCAAAGCTAAAGGTCTACAGAAAGTACCTCTTGCTACAGCTGCTTGAGACACCCATCTTTGAGGGGTGGAAGGTGCAAAGGCTTTCCAACATTTTTCTGGTAGGGCAGACTCCCTAAGCCCACGAGGGAGTGTGAGAAAAGGTTTCAATTCCCTCCTTGGCTCGAGGGGATGTAAACCCACAGCTGTCAGTTAGGATTTGCACAACAGTTGACACTACACTGACTCTGGATTACAAGGGAAAAAACCCGACCAAATAAACTAAATAAACCCCAAGAACTAAGAAACTGGAAATTAAACTGGGAACAACCTGGTGCTTCTGGTATTTGGAGCAGCAGAACCCAGCCTTTTACACTGAGGGCCCATCCTAGCTCAGTTTTCCCTGGTTCCTGTGGTCCTTCCTGCACATTTGGCATCACGGGGATTGGAAGGTGTTGACCAAAGGAGAAAGGTGGTGAGGAATTCATGAAGAGTTTTGGAAGCTCAGCCTTTGACTGAGGTGAGGTGAATTTGGGTTTCGACTGCAGTATGAAGATCACCATCCAGCTGCTCTCAGCACACTGTGCTTTCCTCCTTGAATCCATCAAGGGAGACACCTTCCCTGGATGTGGGAGCAGAGCTGTGCCATTCCCTCCTGGGGAGGGTCACCCATAAACATTTCCACGAAGATAAACCAGAAGGGCTTGAATGAAAACTCACACTGCACCACTTTGGATGAAAAAGAAGAATCCCAGACAATATTAATACCAAATGAGCCTGCTCGGTTGTTAAGGAGCTGGTGGCCCCTGGGAGAAGGAGTTTCTTTAGCCTCTGGCAGCCTTGCAGGCACAGCTGCTTTCTGAACAGCAGGAGTGAAATCCAGCAGGACTGGTGAGTCAGAGCTCCCAGGATTTGCAAAAGCACATGGAGGCATCACTGCAGGCTTATACCAACACAAATGGCATTGCCTGCTGGCCCTGAGATCCACGTGCAGGACGAGCAGTGCAGCCCAACCTGTCCCAGATTCCAGCAGAGGATACTCCAGTCCCTCTGGAGCATCTTGGCTCTGCTAAACTTGCTCACCAGCAGATCCCTGAAAGCCAAAAACTGAGAGTTCAAGATATTGGGATGATGTCCCCCACCTTACAATGCTCTTTGGGGGCTTAGAAGAAAGCTGGGGACAGATTTCTCAGTAGGGCCTGTTGAGCTGAAATAGGGGTAATGGTTTTAAACTAAAAAGATGTGGATCCAGACATAAGGAAGAAATTTTTTATGATGAGGGTGGTGAAGCACTGGAACAGGTTGTCCAAAGAGGTGGTGGATGCCCCATCCCTGGAAACAGCCAAGGTGAAGTTAGGTGGGGCTTTGAGCAACCTGATCTATTGGAAGATGTCCCTGCTCACTGCAGGGGAGTTGGACTAGATGAACTTTAAAAGTCTCTTCCAACCTAAACCATTCTAAGAAATGAAGCTTCACATTTTCACAGGACATATTTCTCCCCAGGGAAAGGAGTGAAGGTGGGGGGGGAAAAAAAAGTTAAAAGCCTTTTTTTTTTTGAATGATCACCAAGCAGGAAATTGTTTGCCAATCAGAACTATTAAATATTGGCCCAGCACCAGGGGAAGGCAGAGAATAGGGAACTCCTTGGCACACGCTGGCTGGCAGATCCATCCACACTGCACAGACATTGCTCAAGTGCTGGAGGGGACCCAGAGTCATTCCCATCGCAGGAGAGGAGGAGGAAGAGGACAAGGAGGAGGAGGAGGATCACAGGGGTGTCACGGCTGCTGGGACCCTGACATTGCTCGAGGGGAAAATACTGGGAACGTTGGAAACCAAATATTGGCTCTGGCAGCCTCGGAGGCAGCTGAGCTTCAGTTTCCCCACATTCCTCTCGATTGTAGCAAGAGAGGATCCCATCTCAGATAAAGCAACCAAGAGGCTTTACATAAGCCTGGCTCAGCCTCAGGCTTCCCTCAGCTTCCCTCTGGAGAGGTCTCTGTTGCCACTGTTCCAGTTTCCCTTGGCCCATCCTCACCATCTGGATGGTCTCCTGCAGCACCTCAGGCCTGGCACCTCCTCAATCACCCCTTTACTCCTTAGAAGTGGGTCCTTGTCCCACACTTGCTGTTGGCTTTCAAAAGTACACCTCCCACCCATCAGGATGGAAGTTGTGGCCTTGGACGTGCTCAGCATGAGGACTCAAAAAGGAGGGGACAGGTCAGGCTTCCTGGTGGGGGGGAGGCTCATTCCACAGAGCACATTCCCAAATTCTGCGGCGTGTGCTGTGTTCATCCTGGTTATGCTGGAGAATACTTTCCTAACTGAAAGCTTAAGGAAGAGATCCTGAGATTCTGAGATCTTTAAAGCTTTTGTTTCTTTCCTTGGTGTCGCTCCCAAGCCTAAACCACCAAGCACCAAGTGCCCTGACCCCGACTTTCTGCTCGACCACAGCAGCATCGGTCAGGGAGCCCTTGTGGTTACTCTGAGAAGACTCCAGAGGCTTTGGGAAGATCGGAGCCTGGTGACTGCCTCTGGACCTCTCTGGACACGGGTGACTCCAAAACTCTGCCTCAGTTTCCCCACTTGCAAAGCAATGGGCAGAGAGCTCATCTTACCCTCTCCAGCCTGAGCTCTGGGCACCCTTTCAGCCTGCAGCATTCCACAGGAGAGGGAAAAAGGGAGGAGTTTTCTCCTCAGCCAGTGCTGCATGATGCCTTATTACCCCAGGAGTGATGCTTGTGCTGGGACCACTCTTTATCCGTGGGGCCTTCCAGGAGAACCTCAGCACCTCGAGCTGCCTCTGGGCTGAGTTGTGATCACCTCATTGCAAAGGAGTGGGACTAGAGACCTTTAAATGTCCCTTCCAACCCAAACTATTCCATGATTCTATGACAAGAGACTTTCTAACCAGCTCCTCATCTGGTCACAGGTCTTGGCAGCAGCTCCAGGATGTTCCAGAGCAGCTCTGTGCTGCACTAAGAGGTGTCCAGAGTTATATAAATCCCAATCAATCTTATCCCAAAGACCTTGATTACTTGGGAACCTTAGAACAGTGCCTAAATGGCTGCCTGGGATCCCTTGGATGCAGAAGGATCACTGATTCCACTCCTCAAAGATCTCTTTGTAAGACTGGAATCTGAGAATTATAGAATCCCAGAATGGTTTGGATGGGAAGAGACCTTAAGATCATCTCATTCCAACCCCTGCCATGGGCAGGGACGCCTTCCACTATCCCAGGTTTCTCAGAGCCCCATCTGGCCCAGCCTTGAACATTTCCAGGGAAGGGGAGTCCACAACTCCAGTCTCCACGCAGCTCTACAGACTGACCTGAATGATCTGGAGTCATTAACCAGTGAAACCCAAGCTCCTGCTGGCACTGCCTGGTGTGCAGGCCTGTCTCAGATCCCCTCCTCTTCAGCAGCATTCCCACGTGGGCTTATCTCCAAACCTAGGGAAGCCCACGCTGCCAGCACAGCAGTCCTTGGGGGCTGTAGGTGACTGAGGCTTTCTCTGGAATGGGATGAGGGTGGCTCCAAGAGCAGCTGCAGCTCTGGGAGAAATGCAGCACCCACAGCACGGCAGGTGATGCCAGCCCCATGGCTCTGTGTGACACCACAGCCCGTCCCCTTCTTCACAGAGAGCCCTGCCAGCTCCGTGCCCAGCTGATTCCGCACAGTTTCTCATCAAAATCCAGCTCCGGGGTTTGCTTGGCTTTTTTAACCACTTAAAAATCAGCCCCCTAAATGCAAAGATTTATGCAAATGCATAATAACAAGGAGTTAACCACACTTTTGCATATCTTAAAGGAAAGGTTAGGTTTGGGTCCCATCTGTGTTTTGAACGGAGTTCTGATTGAGTTCTTGTTTCCTCTGAACCAGCTGTGCTAGTGTCAACACATCCCTGGGAAGATGAAAGGCCCTAAAAAGACATTTGATCAGATTAGCTGTGATTCAGCTCATTGGAGGGAAATTATTAAATGGGCAATTCCTGCCAGGGAACATGAAGGCGATACAGATAAGAGGGAATGTTGGATTGAAGGAGGTTGGATTAGCACAGCTTGTAAAATCCTGAAGGCCAAGTTTCCCTAAAACATCTGAATGTTGGGTTTTTTCTTATTCTTTTTTTTTTTTTTTTCTTTTCACTTTCTCTCTGTTGGTTGCTCGTGGTTAGCGTTGCACTGGAGCCTCCAGTGTGGAGCTCAAACTTCCAAACCTTTCTCGCACTTCCAAACCTTTCTCGCACTTCCAAACCTTCCAGGCTCTACCTGAAACAGGTAGAGCCAGATTGCCAGATGCCAGAGCAGCCTGCAAGCCCCGTGCCCCGGGAGCAGGGCCGCTGCTCCCTGCTGCCCCCCGAGCCCCCGTGTGAGCCTGAGCCTAGGGTGGGACGAAGGCTGGAATGCTCTCGTTAATTAGCCACTGTCAAAACAACCCCAGGTGATCTTGCAGGTAACCAGACCCCCAAGATAGGCAAATCAGCAGGACGGTCTGGTATCAGTAACCCGAGTCTGATACCTGCAAAGCAAACACCCCCTTATCTCTCTCTCTATCGCCCTATCTCTCTGCTGATCTAATCATTACCATGTATGTCTCCCTACCTACCCTGCTTAATGTTTTATCTGTCTCTCTGTTGGCTTGGTCATGTGTGAAACACTCGGGTGGCGTCTGATCCCCCCCCCCTCCCTCCCGCCATCCCATAAATGCCTTCTCCTGAATATTCCATCGTCCTGGAGCAGCACGGGTCCTCTTGATCCGCCCCGAATTACCCCGAGCCCTCGTCTCCCCAACAGCCCATGTCCCTGGGAGGCTGTGGACAAAAGGAAGCTGTGTGCCAGTCGGGGGTGATTAGCAGGGATACAGGGCGCTCATTGTGGCAGGACAGAGTCCTTAATGAAAGGGGAAGGCGGAAAAGGAGAGGGGAAGGACTGGGGTGAAATTCTCCAGGGCGCCTTCCAGGTTAAAGGATCGTTGGGGTCCCTCCTGGCCTCGGAAAAAAAGAAAAAAAATAAGGCAAGAAGAAGAAGGCCAGCCCCAAAGACTGCGATGCAAAACAGCCCCAACGATCAGGAGAACACAGGGAAGCAAAAAAAAAAAAAAA
>VWZW01006244.1:1229629-1299769 GCA_013397115.1 Edolisoma coerulescens
AAGAATATAATTGTATTCTGTTATCAGAAGCAACATGGTCGAACAAAAGGATCGCCTTCGCCCACCTGAGAATGGAATGTGAGGCTCCATTTCGCTGCTCTGATCGTATTTGACAGCCCCCCTCGAGACTGCCTGGTTGGTATGGCAAATCGTCCTTATTACCTGCTGGGGTGAATGAATCCCCCTTTGTGCTGGCACTGTCACGCCGCATTAGGTTGACAATGGCCCGAGATATTTTATATGAAATTTGCCCTCACTTGTGATTAGCCAGCACCAACTAAGTCATAGCAACCTAGAACTATGCATTGGCCGGGCCCCGTGGTCGGCCGAAAGGGAAATCCCTATTCAAATGGTTTAATAAAACAATCTAAAGGGCGTGTGAATCGTGAAAAGCATTTTCACTTTTCTCTTTAGCTTAATCTCATGGTCGCTGGGATATTGTGCTCCGAGCAGACCCCAGCAGGGTGTGGGCTAAGGTCCCCCATCAACTTCTTTTACAGCCTCCTTTTCTGCGAGTTAATGATATACCGGTGTGATTGCCTCCCGCAGCAAGAAGAAACACGCATTTGATGAAAAGGATGGACCTCCTAACACATCCTAAATGGCAACAATTTCTCATCCAAAGGTCACAGGTCATAACCTGGATTTTGAATCACCACCCAGATCTTTTTCAAAGCCCTGCTAAAGCTGGGGGATTCGGAGAGGCCGTTTTACACACAGACACACACACACATACAGACACCGCGTTATCTCCAGAGGTTCCTGCTCCGCTTGAGGCCTGAGCTTAGTGCTTGGGAACAATTGGATTTTTTCCCTGGTTTTGGGCTACAGTTTGCTGCCTTTCACATCCTCTCAGCCCCGGGGAGAGGTGGGCAATGCAGAGATGTGCAGTCCCCAAAGGTCACCCGGAGCTCAGCAGCACCTGGGGTACCAGCAACACCCTTGCCTGAATCAGCAGCTGCCCATTCACCCCAAACCTGTCACGCTCCCTGCCCCAACCATCACCTCCAGCAAGGCTTCGAGGTCTCAAAACTCTTCCCACTCGCTTGAAGGTGTGGAAAAGCTCCCCCAGTGCTGACCCCTCGATAATCGAGATCTCCCACGCATGGGTGAGAAGCAGCCACAGAGATTTGGCAGTGAGGTGGGGTGGGGGGAGGGAGAAGGAGAAGCGCAGGGTTCCCCTTCTGCATTTTTGCTCCACTTCCTCGCTCGAGATGGGAGGAAGCAGGGTCCCTGCAAGGCTTATGCTCATCTTAGCATGTACCTAAGCAGAGGAAGCTTTGCCTCTGCAAGACGAGGCTGGAAATCCCCAGGGAAGCAAGCTCCCTCTTGAACCTCCCGCAGCCCAGCCTCCGAGCTCAAACCAAAGGTGAAGGGGAAAGCAGCACAGGAACCTGCTCATTTCCCCCCACTTTTCTTTCCTCTTCTTTATTCCCCTCACCAAGCCTTGAGCCAGGTGGAGCATTCATCTCCTGGTTGTACCTCGGGATTCTCCCTCGAGGTTTTCCTACCGGAGCTCAGCGGGAAGAGTGGGGCTGCACAGGCTCTCGTGAGGGACCCTCTTGGCTTCCAGAATCCATGTTAACCTCTCCTAAAAGGTGTTCACATGAGCCGTGGTGTGGTTCCACTGCAGCTCCCCCCATAATTGCAAACTATCTGGGGCAAGGAATGATTCTGTTATTAAGTGCTTGTACACTCTTTAGCACAATGGGGCCCTGATCTCTGCTTGGGGCCTCAGAGTCTACTGTAATACAAATAATTAACCATAATAGAGCTGGGAAAATATCTTAATAAAACCATGGAATCAATTTGAGGCAATTAAGCAATTTTTCGGCCTGCAGAAGTTTTTGCTTTACAGGCTCCATTTGGAGAAGGGAGGGGGTCTGGGTGCTGGAGGGGCTGCTCACCTCCCTGCAGCAGGCTTGGGCAATCTGGTTATTTGTTTTTTTCTGTGGGTTTCAGTTTCACCCAGTTGGGGAAGCAGAAAAATTTGATGTAGCTCCCACAGCATAAAAGCCAGTTTTTATAAATAGCTTGCGAGAGGAAGCATGGTTTGGAGGCTGGATCTGTGGTTCCTAAGGGAGAAGAAGGGGCTCAGTCCTATAAAACATGACTTCCCAACAGCTCCTCTGCCCTACCTCTGCCCCAGCTGCCCACCTGTGAGGTGGAGAGCCATCATCATCTTCCCACTTTCTAATCCCAAACACCTGAGGACAATGCTGGGGAATTTCAGATCTATTTAGACACCGAGGAATAAGGAAATTGCAAAGCCCCAGACACAGGCTGGATGATTTACAAGCAACTTTAAGCCAGCACATAAGCTGTGGATGACAGATACTCTGATTATAGTTGGAGCTCTTGTATAAACTTCAAGCAGAAAAGGGAGCTAAATATATTGAACACTTGAAGTTGTCTCCGGTTGTGAACGTGTCCGTCTCTGGGGGAGTGCACGTGAGGACATTGCTGAAGGAGCTCAGCTCCTAAAGATGGGAAAACCAACAAATCCCCTGCCTCACCCAACCAAAACAGGAACCTCAAAAACTGAACTACAGCACCCTTTTCAGAAGGAAACAGCTCCGCCTTCCATGAACACGTCTGCTGGCCAGGTGCATAAAGACTCAGAGCTTTGTCATGCACAGATTTTCATGGTCCTTTGCAGGAACATTTATCATAGAAACAGAGAATCCCAGAGTGGTTTGGGTTGGAAGGGACCTCAAAGATCTGGTTTCAACCCCTCTGCCATGGGCAGGGACACCTTCCACTATCCCAGGGTGCTCCAAGCCCTGTCCAACCTGGCCTTGGACACTGCCAGGGATGGGGCAACCACAGCTTCTCTGGGCACCCTGTGCCAGGCCCTCCCCACCCTCACAGGGAGGAATTCCTTCCCAAAATTCCATCTAACCCTTCCCTCTTCACTTTAAAACCATCCCCCTTGTCCTACCATGACTTGCTCTTGCATCATGACCAGCAGCCATGTTCTGAGACATTCCCTTAAACCTTTCAATCCTAAGAAGACACAATCAGAACAATCAGAACAGAAAAAGCAGAAAAAATAAATTTCTTCCTTGCACCGCTGTGCACTGTCAGCATGGCTGAGAAAAGTCTACGAGCTGGTGATCAGCCTGGTGCTGGTCCCACGTATGGAGAAATGAGTCCTAGTGCTTAAAAACTGAAGGAAATTATCCTGACCACAGTTTCAAAGTAGACCTCACCCTCTCCTGCACCATGTCCTAATCATGTTCAATTTCAGCCACCGTGAGGAGTCAGCCTGTCATCCTGTTGGGCTGAAAATGCCATTGGTTGGGTTTGGGAAGCTCAGCAGAAACATCAGAAAGTGAATCCATGGCTAGGGGACCTCCTGGGAATCTGTCACACCCTGAAAAAACAAGGACCTTGTGTTCTTGGTGAATTTAAGGCCACAGAAATGCGATTTTTGGAAGTTTTCCATTGGCTTCACTGTCAAATCATAGACAGGGGTTAAATAATAATAGTATCAGCACTAAAATAGCCAGAACTTGTATCTGCTTGTGATTTAAAACAGTGAAGCTCTCACCTTGTCCTCACCAACGTGAGTGGGCTACTTGACCTTAAAAAATCCCCAAAAATCAAATGACCTGCTGTAGAAGCAGAGGATACCAAACACCTCCAGGAAATTTTCTCAATCAGTCATAATTTGTATTCTCAAGACAAGCCAATTTCATTCATCTGATGCTTCCCTTGTTTTGCCCAGGTTTCTTCAGCTCAAGTAATGCCCACCTCTAATCAGAGAGATGCGCTGTGCCACACACTGGTCAGCCCTCGTGGCCAGCAGAGCTGGAAGCGTCCAGGAATCCTCTCTCCTCTGGAAATTATCTCTTCCAGCCTGAACTGCACATGGAGCTTGCCCTCCCAGGCAAGGAAAGCAATGGGGACCCTGAGTGGGAACAACCTCTGAGTGGGGATTGGAGTCTCTCTGAAGGGACTGGGGCTGTGAGCGAGTGGGAAGAGCAGGGAGGTGCTCTGGGTTTCGATCCAGCTTCGATCTCTCTCTCTGGGTTCACCCATTTTAAGCCAAAAGATAACAGATCCTTTGATGAAGCCTTCCCTTCCTCAGGCTATGTGTCATCACAGTGTATTTTCTTCTTTTCTTTCACATTATGAAGATTTTCCAGAGCTTTGCCAACCAATTGCAACAAAACTCGCCATTCCTGCAGCTTTGGCTTCTCATTCTTGCTGCTGTCAATTCACCAAATGCCTGTTTGCTCTCCTATCAGCCCTGCCTTCACATTTGAGGACTGGACACGATGTTATTCCTGATTTGGCACCTGATGTTCTGTTACAGCTTCTCCAAGAGCACCCACAGCCCCCGGCTCTGGGCGTGTGCTCTCCGGAGCTGGTGGGAACAACTCACAGCTCCTTATCCAGAATATCAACTTGGAGGGGAGGAGAGGTGATGACCTGTTCTGCTTACGCTGATTTTGGTGACTTTCGTGGGAGGGAAAGGCACTTGGCAAACTGCTGGAGGAACCCAGCACCTTGAGGGCTCACTGACAGTGCACATCGCTTTCATCCCTGCCTGTCTTGGAGCAGCAAAATCAAAGCTCCGCATCCCGCGGTCCCTCGGGATGGGAATTGCTGAAGATTCCTCTCTCACTGTTAAATGTGAGCTCCCTTGGTGGCAACGCTGCTGCTGCCCTGTGTAATGAGTGGGGGATAGATGACACGTGAAGTGCAAAAAAAACTAAAACTAAAAAAAAAAAAAAAGAACAACCGAGCAGCCTTTGGAAATGTCTATGCAAATCAGTTACTGAATAAATCGAGTCAAGTAAAAATATCTATTTTGGCCACCAGCAGCAAAAACACGTGGCCTGATTCTCCTCTTGGCCTGGTGTAAATGGGAATAACTTTTATCTAATTCAGTGGAAGCGGCAGAGAAGTTAAGCCAGTGTAATTAGGGGTGCATCTCGGTATTAAAATACTTTTTTTTCCTACAAAAAACCTCCCTTTGTTTACGGTACCCCTCACTTTTGATTTTGCACGAATACCTGGATACACTGGCAGTGCTTCCAGAGGCACTTAAAATCCCAGATATCAGACTTGGACCTCGCACCCTCCTGCCCAAAGGCAGGATCCACTCTGCCTGAACCATCCCTGACAGATGTTTGTCTAACCTGTTCTCCAAAACCTCCCAGGTCGGAGCTCCCACCCCGTCCCGGGGCGATCTCTGCTCACGCTTCGCTACCCTCACCGTTACTCTGCTCTTCCCAAGCCCTGCCGGGTCTCCCGGCTGCGATCGGAGTGGACGTGGAGGAGAACTTGTCAAATCCACCTGGACCAACCAAGAGAGGGGTGGGAGTGGAAGGAAGGGGAGAATGGAGCCGTGGAGTTGCGTAACAGACTGGGGGCAGAGCTGGGAACAGAGCTCGGGTCCCTGGACTCCGTGAGTGATTCCTGCGTAAGCAAGGGAGTCCTTAATTTCTAATTCCACTGGGAACCTCGCCTTTCTCCTGGCCTTTTTTTAATATGTTCCCTCTCCACGCTCGCTTCCATATCTCATGCTAATTTCCCTTCCCTCTCAGCATCTCTCACATGTGCCCTCGGAGGGAGAGGCTGCTGCAACACACGCAGTCCCTGACTGAATCATCCCTTCGCTTCTGCATGACTAACAGCCCTGCTATTTGTCTAACTATTTCCACTGATGTACATTTAATATGTAAAAAGTTAATTAAAGCCTTATTCATAAAAAAATATCTGGGCCAATTTAATATTTTTTTTATAAATACCCCAAGGGAATATGTCAATTAGGGACTAAATGCCAGAAAACACTGTCAGATTCCCCCCCCCCCCCATACACACCTCTCCATCTCTAATCAAAGCATCAGGTTTTGATATTATAAAGGAAAAGCCACTAAAACCGCAACAATATTTAGAGGAATTTGCTCTGCAGGTGCAGAGATCAATCCTGAGAGAAGCTGAGAACTTGCAGCTCTCAGTGGAAACCAGTGGAAGTTACTCTGAGGAGAAGCCAATTCTGTGCCCAGAGCTCCTTCCCAAGTGGATTTCTGCTCATGTTGGGATTGGAGAACCTGCTGAATCTTTCCAATCAGTTTGGTCCTGCAACCTTTAATCATGCAAATGGCTCACATCTTCTGTGCAGCTCCAGACTTGCCAGCAAAAGGCTTGCAGGACTGAAATTGGGATTTGTCCTGGCACAACAAAGTTGCTGATGGTTCCAGGCCGGAAAATGCATCCCGACAAATAGGTGCTTCTCCCAGGTTAGCTGGGAGGAGTGAAAATTCTGGAGCTTGCAAATCACGTGGCCCAACAAGTCTCGTTAGTGGACAAAATCATCAGGATCTCAGTGGATATATTGGTATTCCATGGAATCCCAGAATGATGGAATGGTTTGGGTTGGAAAGGACCTGGGAGATCATCCAGTTCCACCCCCCTGCTGTGGGCAGGGACACCTTCCATTATCCCAGGCTGCTCCAAGCCCTGTCCAGCCTAGCCTTGGATGTCCAGGGGCAACCACAGCTTCTCTGGGCAACCTGTGCCAGGGCCTCACCACCCTCACATGGAAGGATTTTTCCCCAATATCCCATCTAACCCTAATTCCCTTCAGTTTAATGCCATTGTTGTTTATCTTGTGAATGTCCCATCCCCTGTAGGTGACCCTAAAACCAGATGGCAAAGCCACAGATAGAATATGAATTCTGCAGATGTCAGGAAGAAGTTCTTTACTCAGAGCGTGGGGAGGCCCTGGCACAGGTTGCCCAGAGAATTTGGGGAGGCCCCCTCCCTAGAAGTGTCCAAGGCCAGGTTGGACAGGGTTTGGAGCAACCTGGGGTAGTGGAAGGTGTCCCTGCTCAGGACAGGGAGTGGAATTGGATGATCTTTGGTGTCCTTTCCAATACAAACCATTCCAGGATTCTGATTAATCTCAAAATCTGCTGTGCCAAAAACGAGGCCAAGGAAAATGCCATGTGTCACACGAAAGGAGCAGTCCCCAAACTCTCCAGCAAAGGATGGGTCATGAGCTTCATTCTGAGGAAGATCTCCAGACCCATTTAACCCAAGTCTTCTTTTCAGGAATTTTTACGGGGTCATTGCAAAGGCTCCTCCATCTGTGCCTTCAGAGAGAGATAGGGGGCTACCTGGAGCAGTTGCTGGTACGTGATTTCCCCCCATGGAGCCTTGCAGGGCACACGTAGGAGCTGTCAGAAATGCTAATATGGGAGCACAGGCCTCAACTGGAAATCTTAAGAGGGGATTAGAACAGATGAGTCCTCATTTAGCTTTCCAGAACAACAGCAGAGATAAATCTGGCTGCTCCTTTGGAGGGTGTTAAAGGAGGATTTCCTGGGAGGTGGATCCCCTCAGTGGGGTATTATTGTACGGGCAGTGGGGCGGGAAGGAATGGATTAAGCGACTGGCAATGGGATGTGGGGCCTTTGGCTGTGCTGACAATGGATCTAATCTGGGGAGGGTGGAAAGCTGACACTGGGCTCTAGGAAATCAGGGTTGGTTCCTGGCTTATTCCTGGAGACCACACTGTTGCTCTGGAGCTGGGAATTGCTCCTCAGCAGTTCAGCCATGGCTCTGCTGGACGTCCTGGTGTGGGAGGCAGCCAGGCAGAAGTTGGGTCACCCACACACTGCCCGATCATGTCCTGCAGTGGAGCAATGCCAATGCTGATAAGAAATGTTATCTGCTGCCCATAAATCAGTCCTAGGTCCCACCATCCTTGCCTGAAGATGCACAGTTTTCTGTGCTATGTTTCTTGGGTATAGTGGGAATTTTGGGATGTTTTCCTTCCAGTCTCCATGTTTGTTCTATTGTGGGTAAGCACCAGTGCTTTGGGCATCACCACCAACTTTGGTGCAAATTTTGGGGAGTGGTGGAAACCCACAGAGGGTTCAGGAACTGAGAGGTCAGCTGAGAAAAGCAGAGAGAGATTTTGGTGAAGAACTGCAGGGATTCCTCGAATTTCAGGGCCTGTGTTTGCCCTTATTTTAATGCTGAGTGCAACATGCAGCCTGGAGGCTCAGAGTCCTCTTGAGTAAACACATTTTTTAACCCAAGAAGCAAAATGCCCATGATCTGCAGATCCCCACAGTCTGACAGAGCTGCCTAGAGGTCAAGCACAGAGATGAAGAGCTCCCAGATGGTGAGCTTAACACAAGGAAGACAAACCTTTCACCCAAGCTGGTTAACCTCAGTTGGGTTAAACCAGTTTGTACGGCAGGGCAATTTGTGCACTTGCTCACATGAAGTTCAGGGGAGGTTTGGGTATTATCTTGGGTGAGGAGCTGAAGTTCAAGCTGTGAGGGCTGGAATGACTCCCCAGCAGCTCCTGGATCACTTGTGGCTCTCCAGTGTTTTGTTTATGGTGTCTGGCCTGGCTGTGGCCTGTGAGCAGCAGGGCTGTGCCCAGCAGGGGTTGAAGCCCAGCACCAGTGGGCTGTGTCTCTCTGGGATGTGGTTTTCCTGCTCAGGTCAGCTCCAGAGGAGCCACCACCACCCTCTGAGGGAGTCCTGGTACACCACCACCACCCTGGACTCGCTGATGTGCATCGCCTGTGGTGATGACGGGACGAGGATCCACCATCCCACACTGAGGTTCATCCCCAGCTGTCTGATCCCAATCAGGACCAAGTTTAGCTCCTCTGTCATTTTAAGCCAGGCTAACTTCCCCACTTGCCCAGTCTGAGCTAAGAACACCCTCCTCATTCTGGCAGCATTGATGGAACCAAATAAAACCCGAAGACACCACGAGTCACAAACCTCACAAAAGAAGGTGCAGCCCTGCATTTACAAACCAGCAGTGAGCTCCAAGCCTCTTAAATATCAGAAGACCCATCCCTACCAAGAAAAGCCCAATATATTTCCAGCTTTTAGCCAACCCCATTAGTGGTCAACCCCATAAAATGGGTAAATACATGCAGTGGATTGTCCAGGGTGCTTGACGCAGTGACCTCACTGGGTTGCAACACCAGTGATTACAGGCTCTTTTCCAGCTGGAATGCTGATCCATATGTTTTTAAATGGCATCTACCCCACTCTGCAGACTTTGAGTAACTAATATTTTGTAGCCAGCACCGGTGTAAGAGGCTTGTGCTGCACTGGTGGCTGTTAGAGGAAAGTATAATCTGCTTCTGAAGTATCTACTTGAAAGACCAGGTTAAATATGGAAATATATTTGGAATCCTTAAAAAAAAAAAAAAAATCAAGCCACAAAACAAACACCTTTTGCACTTCTCTGTTTAAAAAAAAATCACTGGCTTTATGTCAGGTTGGTTTGAGGATTTCAGGGATGTCACAGTAGCTTTAACTGGAAACATCCAAGGTGAGGTGGGATGTGGATCTGAGCAACCTGACCCTGTTCAAGATGTCCCTGCTCATGGCAGGGGTTGGACTAGATGATCTTTAAAGGTCCCTTCCAACCCAAACCATCTTGGTGTTAATGGCTGATGGGGCAAGGATGTTCTGAAGGTCAGTGGTTGGGTTTGGTCCAAGTGAGGAGACTTTAGGGAGAGTTTTTACCTTTAAATTTGTTGTGCTGTGGCTGGAAATTGACGATCTTTAAGACCCCTCCTAACCCAAACCATTCTACAATTCTATGACTTGATTTTTCTCACACATTGATTTTTGATTACTTGATTTAGTTACTGAGCCCTTGGGAAAACCCTGGAAACACGGAACTGAGAACTGAGATGGTGATTTTCTGCTGGCTGGGAAGTTCAAAAGCTCTGTCCTCTTGAGAACCAACACCAGGAGACAAAACCCATTGTCTTTCCTAATGGAAAAACAGTGAGATAGAGAATTTGATGATAAAACATTTGTATCCTCTTCAATTTTTCCTGATCCACAGAAATCAGTTAAATCAGGGTGTGTTTGAGTCAGGATTATAATTAATAAAGCCATAACGAGAACTTTACAGAACTTAATATTTGCCTTCAGAGTCACTAAGTCACCTCTGAAGTGTTCAGGTGCAAGTGATGGACTTTGAATGAGAAGACCTCGTGCTCAGGGGAGCAAAATGCAGAGAATATTCTTAATTTTAGGTGCTGGGCACAGATGATAACTCGAATATAAATCTCACCAGAGTACCACTGAACATTTCCCATAAAAACTGGGCTCCACAGAGCTCCCATCTACCCCTCTCAAGACTCATTTACATCTTCAAATTCATCTCTCGAGGAGTCTGTATCTGAAATCCAATCAGAAAAGCAAACTGGAAATGATGCATGAACAGAAACAAATTTCTCCACCAAACTCAACTGCACTAAAATAAATTTTCACCTCTTACTTCTTCTCTAAGAAGAATCTGTGAAATTTCCTGTGGGAGCATCTTCATGTCAGGACTCAGCAGCTGTAACTTGAGAATAAACCACAGATTTGGGTCTTATCTCTTACAGCTCTCGTTTTATAGAGCTGTGGGGCTGCTTTATGAATTCAGAGGCGTGTTTAGGTGACCACGGCTCATTTTTAATTCTGGATTTAGGCAGAATGAAGGAGTTTGGAGTTCATACCATGGCTAAGGTTACTAACAAGGGCCAAAAAAAAAAAATTGAACATATTCTAGGAAATTCTGTTTTGCTTTATTTTCAAGAGTGGAAAACTAGATGGACCATGTAAGAGTCTGAATTTTTGGGCTGATGAAATGTTCCATCTTGTTAATGTCAGATTTTCTTTGATTGAGAAGATGAAGTCATTCACCCTCAATAATATAAAAACCACTTCAATATTCTATAAAATACTAAAGGTGTGATTCTATGATGGTTTAATGATTTTCTATAATCTATATCTATGATCAGATATAGGATCACATTTAAATTAAAAAGAAATAAAATGCCTCATTTTCAATAACTCAGATGAAGCTCTCTGAAATGTGCCAAAAAAAACCCCTCAGGAAAACCAAAGTTGCACATTTTTTTTTCCTGGAAATTAAGGGGAACCTGCAAAACATCTCCAGTTGGGTGCAGCTTCCTTTTCTGATGGAAGACTGGCTCAGAAGAATAAATAAACACATTTTTGACAAGATATAGTATCTCCTAGGCTGACTCTTGTGTGCTTAGCCTAAGGGGTCTCCAACTTTTTCATGGCTTGGGGTGAACAGAAACATCTCCTGCTGCCCTCCCCACCCATTCACACTCCCACAACACCCCTGTGGCAACAGCTTCCCTGGGAAAGCGGCGTGATTAGGAAAGGATAAACCATAATTATTAGCTATCATTGGATGTGATTTAGCACCTGGAAATAATGGGGAGGAAATTGTGCCAGGTGCTGAGTCAGCAAAGCGCAGCCTACCAGGAAGTGTTCCACGGAGCTCTGCCGATCAAACTGGAGAGAAACACTCGTGAGGAGGCCAATAAAAGTACCCAAATTGTGTTGCAAGAGCTGCAGGGCCCTGCGTGTGACCTACTTTGAAATATCCAGGCGGTTCTGTGGTGGCTCCATGGGGAATTGAGAGGCAGAGGAAGGAGGATCTGCTCTGCTGGATTCAAAACCAGAACCAGAACCAGGAACTCCCTCCTCTGCCTTGTTCCCCATCATTGGGCCTGGTTGGGTCATGTGTGGTTTTGAAACTGCTTCTCTTCTCTGGGAAGGGTGAGGTGAGTCAAGACGAAATAAAAAGTGAAAGACACTCTCTGTTCCTCCAGTCAGGACCTGTTCCCGGGGCTTGAGGACAGCTCTGCCTTTCCCAGGATCTGGTGGCTTTCTGGATTTCTCTTTGTGTTTTCACGGAATCATACAAATGTTTGGGTTGGAAGGGACCTCAAAGATCATCTTGTGCCACCTCCCACTATCCCAGGTTGCTCCAAGCCTCATCCAACCTGGCCTTGGACACTTCCAGGGATCCAGGGGCAGCCACAGCTTCTCTGGGCAACCTGTGCCGGGGCCTCACCATGCTCTGAGTAAAGAACTTCTTCCTGACATCTATAGAATTCATACTCTGTGGATGGCTTTGCCATCAAGTTTTAGGGTCACCTCCAGCCAAAGCTCCAGAGCTTCCCTGAGGTTCCCCACGCCTCCGTCCACCTCCTTAAAAAGCCTGCCCAAACCAAAACCAACCCACAACAGTTCCCTTCAAGCCCTTCCCTGGAGCATATCCAGACTGTGACATATCAACATCTCTCTTTTATGGGCCCACCTTACACTGGTCTGTTGTGGGCAACGGTCTCCAGAAGCATCTCTGTGACCCCTGGGAGTCTGGTGAAGGTGGGCAACCAACAGAGCACCACACACTTCATTGCTTCATGTCTTGGGGTCAACTTCACACAGCCCTCAGCTGCCTCAGCTTCACCCATTTCATGCAGGTTTCCCAAAAATTTGCCACCTCTGTGCACCTCCTTTGCCTACCCTGGCACAGGGAAACTCCCCACCTACATCAGGTGGAGCTCTCTGACCCCTTTGCAGATTTTGAAGCCCCCCAAAACCTGCTTTCCTCTGCTTTGTCCTCACTGCTCAGAGTCAGCTGTGCCTCAATCATTCCTAGGAACACATCATTCACATGCAGAACAGGAATCCAGTCACACCAATCCTTTTGAGCCATTCCCTCTCCTGGTGGCTGATCCCCACCTCTCTCTTAACCCCGTGGATCTTCTTGGATGGACAAGTCCTCACTTTGAAGGAGACGCTTCCTTCAGAAACACGAGGCCGAGGAAACAAGGAACGAGAGAGGCTGATCCATCCAGGCACACGATTCCTCCTGCACCAGAGCTCAGCAGGGAATGTGCTGAGCAATATCCTGCTGGAAAATGCCGTGGCACTCTGCAGGAGACACCCCCATTCCCCTGCCCTGCAAGCCCATTGCAGAAAAAAGCCATGCACAGCATCTTTATACGCCCCGGTTTTCCTTTGGCTGCCCTGTCTCATCTGCTCAAGGACGGAGAGGAGGAAAAATCTCTGCTTGTTACACAGGAATCCAACCAGATGATCCCACAGCCCCTTCTGGCCTTAAAATCCCCGCCTCTATTCAGCACTGCCAGCTCCTAACGCATCTCCCGGGGAAGAAAAGCCACATTCACGGGCTCGGATCCCTCTTTGTCAGGAGACCTCGCTGCTTTTGGCTGTTCGGGACATGGGAAGACACATTTATCTCCTCAATCAGCAAAACCCACCCAGGGTTTTGGACGGAGCTCCCCGGTTCCGGAGCCATCCCAAAGCAACCCCCACGGTGTCCCCCTTCCCCCCAGCACCCGGAGGAAGGCGATCAAGCCCCCGCTGTCCCTGCTTGGCTCCCGTCCATGCGTGTGTGTGTGTGTTTGTGCCTCCCGTTGCGCGCCAAGGGCCCATTTGGGGTTGGGATTCTCCCGGGACAAAGGGATGCTAATCAGCTCCCTCTACTGTTCCCTTTTGTCTAGGACTAGCTCCCACGCTTGGACTTGGCACTCTCGGGATGCGGCAGAGGGAGCTCCTTGTTGCGACCAACCTGAGTCCAGTTTGGGGAATGCAGCGCACCCAGCAGGGAGAGGGGAAGGAGGGGAGGGGATGGGGGGAAGGAAATAAATCCATAACTCGGCGCCGGCTGCTCCCTGCCAGCCCGGCGCATTGTGAGCGCAGCCCGAGGCAGAAGTTTCCAGTGCCTCCCGCCGCCGGGAGAGACGCCACCGGTTTTGTAGCCACGGGCTGTCTTGTTCCTTCTCCCCTCCCTGATCCCCCGTTGAATGTTGAAGTCGCCAGGAAAAAAACACCAAAAAAACCCCAACCAACAAAACCCCCCCCTGCCCCGCATGTCAGGGTTGACAGATGAGGGTTGGTGCAGTGGGAGGTGGAGGGAGCGCGGAAAGTAATCGGGACCGGCTCCTGGAATTGCTGCCATTTCCTTTCCCCCGTCGCTCCTCTCAGGGTTTGCAGCCCGCGCCGGGGTGTCGGCTGTTTACAGCTGTTTACAGCTGTTCACAGCTGTTTACGCGGGCTGTCTCCTCTCCAGATGCGCGGCAGCCAGATCTTTATCCCGGGATCACCGTGCAGGTAGGGAGGTGATGAGGTCAGAGCCTCTAAGAAACCCCGAAAACGCTTGAGCCCACGGACCCGAGGGGATGGAGAGGCAGATGCAGCCAGATGTGATGTTAACCACACTCTCCTGGGTGCCAGCCCAGCCCAGGGCTTGTCCTTGGACCCCTCTGAAGCCACAAGAGGATGAAGTGACCCCTCTGATGGTCCCACCCGGCTCCAGCAGCAAGAGAAGGAGCTCCTCACCACCTCACTGGCCTCCTGCTTCCAAAAGCTGAGGGATAACACCCTGGCACCTTTCCTCAGCATCTCTGCTGCCCTTGCAACCCGCAGCTCTTGCCAAGGCGCAGGAGAAGCTGCAAATTACCCAGGACTCTGTGGGCTGCACACCAGGGATGCAGCTACAGCTCATCCAGACCTCCCCAAACTGCTTGTCCAACGTGCTGCAGCTCCAGCATGTTGTCTGTACTGAGCTAGCTACCCAAAACCCTGGTCAGGAATGCTGCAGCTGGGAATTTGGGCTGTCCTGTGGGCTGGAATGGATTCAGCACTGCAGCATCCCCTCACCCCATGCAGCAATCCCCACTCCAAGCTCAATTTACACGGACACTGAACCCAACTGGCGCTCCTGTCTGGAGCCAGGACGTGCCAGCCTTTCCCCCAGCAGTGCTGGCAAACCTCTGGCCCGCAGGATTTATGCATCCTGCCGGCTGAGCGGAGCTTGCACGGTCGCATTTTCAATCCTGATCCTTCCAGTTTCCTTCCCCATAGTTACAGGGTAGAGTTTGTAGATCTCCGTTGTTGATACCAGGGCAGCTGCCCAAATTGCCATTAGCGGAGAGGTAGACGGGGTGTGGTTGGAAATCAGATCCTCTTGGGAAGAGTTTCATGAGAGAGCGGAGAGTACCTCCTACATGTAACAAACCTCCTGGATGGATCAGTATCTTGTGGCTTTCTGCTCATGCCTTACTTTATTGCAGAAGTGGAGAAGGCTGATCCAGAGCAGGGAAAAGGGAGGGGGGAAAACATTTGGCTCAGAGACAACCGAGATGCCAGAATGCCATCAGGAAAATATGATGAGATCTGCTAAACGTATTAATTTTAAACCATTATGAGATGTTATTATGCCTTAAATAGCAAGGGACTGCCTGCATTCAGTGGTCCAGGAGATCCTTTCCAGTGCCATGTGGTTCCATTATAAAATGGCCTCTCCAACTGGGACTGGATGTCGGGATTGCTTTCTGACAGCAGAAATGTGAGGGGTGGGAACTATTTACCCCCAAACTGGGCCTCCAAGAAGCACCCATGGAAGTCTGAGGCTGTAGCCCTAGGCTCCCTCTATAGTCAATGGAGAGAAATAAACATCTTGCTATGATTCATGTTATCCTGAGATAGGTGTCTGAGATAGGTCAGATGAATTGCTCCTCTGAGATGCCGATTGCTCTCCACTGCCTGCAAAGGGAGCCTGGGGTGACTCGCTCAGACTTTGATATCTAACTTTGGGAGATGAGATCAGGCCTATCAGGGAGCCTGGGGAGCAATGCTGTTATGACACAGCAAGAAAAAAACATGGAGGAGACTCGTGTCTCTGAGGGATTAGAACTGAATTTAAAGGTCTGGCTCCATTCTTGCCTAATCTGGGGGAAATCTCACGTGGATTTCACCAGACACAGGGTGAGCTTTCTCATCCACAGTGGTAAAGACCCAATCCTTGAATACAGCTTTTTTTGGGCTTTCTGGAGGGAAAGAATACGTGGGGCTTATCCCCAAAATGCCTAGAGTCCAAAATAACTCTAACTTCACAAATAAACCGAGCCCAAAATCAGCCTGGCTGCCAAGGTGACAGTGCCCAGCATTCCACAAGAAACTGGATGTGATTTCAATCCCACATCTCTCAGGAGCTAGACAGATGCCTGCTCTGCCCTTCACGTAGTCCCTGGGAGCAAGAGTCTTCTCATCCAGAGCCGGTCTCCCTGGATTCTCTCAGTGATTGATGGAGAGATGTAGAAACGTTGGGGTGTGAATAATTCAATCCTAACTGTCTGGAATACATGAGATGAATCATGCCCTGGAGGACCCCAGCAACGACTCAAACTACCTCGACCTGTCTCGCTGTCTGGCATGAAGGACCCAAAGTTTTGCTGACCCACTGCTCTTCTGCAGGCCCCAGTTTTAACTTTTTAGGAAGCCTAAGCAGCAAAGAAAATGGTCAGTGCTAGAATAGAAAAGAGAGGGGCTGGTTGTCAACACAGAGCAGTGGAGGAGATCTGGGAAGAGGAGGCTGTCTATCTCTGGATGATATGTCAAGGCAAAATGTCCTTTGGGAAGAGATGTTGTCGTCAAATTCAGATTTTGGTTTCAATCCAGAAGTCTCGAGGGGAAATTCTCCAGTCTGGATCATGCAAGCAGCCTGCTTGGATAATCTGACAGTCCCGTCAGGCCGGGAACATGCATTGTGTGCTCTGCTGTGGGAAGGAATGAGGCCCTGGAGATCCATGGATCTCAGATCTCTGCCAGTAACACACTGTTAGTGCTGCCTCTCTCCCCTGCCAAGGGACCTTCAAAGGGATTATTTGGTGTCACTTCCTGAAGGACTCTGCCATGTCTGTAAGACAATGTCGTCTGCAGGAACATGGTGAGGGAAGATAACAGGAAATTTTTAGGCTTTGTGGTCAGTCTGGGTAAGATGACAGGGAGATGCCATCCCATCCCACCTTGATTTGAGATGGAAGTGCTGGAAGGCAAGACACCCCCTCAGTTTAATAACAAAGCAATCCAGTGGTCTTGAATACTCCATATTTCATCCCACTCTCACCCTGGTGGCTGCCCAAATGGGAGCTGCACCAGAAAGGACACAGCTTTGCTGGACATGGACGGGATTAACCCCGAGGGACACGAGCAGTGGGTCACTCCATCGCTGAAGTGACTCTCGACATTTGCCTTGGAGCGGGGTCGGCGGCCAGCCATCGTTTCCGGAATGAATTTCTGCCTCCCAGGCCCTGTGTCACCCACCAGGCTCTCGTTTGTCCACTGGGGAGTTTGATGTACATCCTCGGAGGGCACATCCGATGGGTGCAGAGCCAGGGGACGCCCCCGCTCCGGCTCGGTCCAACCCCCTCGTGCTCCCGACGGACACAAAAAGGGCCGGAGCGGCTTCCCAAGGCTGCACACAAGTGTTAAAGTCTAATAAACAAGCCCTGCCGGCCAAAGCTGAAAGAATCCGAGCCCTCCCCAACAAAGCATTTAATCCAGTTTGGCGTAACCTTTGACATTATTAGGGATCGCAGTGACCCTAATCCAATCAGATTGATTAACTAAAGCGGAGACCCCATAAGCTGACCCCCCTCTGGCCTCTGCTATTTAGTCCTGACCAAACAGTGGGAGAGACGTGCCGTATTTACACCACAATGGGTCGGCGCTGAGAACCTGTTTCATTACAGAGAGACTTAAACTCCCATTACTCCATCAATGTATCATTCTTCAATAGTTCATTAAAAGCTGCTCCTCCACAATAACTATTAACCATTTCTCAGCCCAGCTGGCAGGTTTAAAGCCCTGGACAGTCTTTAGCAGAAGGAGGTGGGAGTGAGT
Source organism: Edolisoma coerulescens (assembly GCA_013397115.1). NCBI lineage: Eukaryota > Metazoa > Chordata > Aves > Passeriformes > Campephagidae > Edolisoma > Edolisoma coerulescens. Next base: position 1,247,159 of record VWZW01006244.1, read on the forward strand.
GAAAGAAATAGATAGACAAGGGCTCCCTTTTTAAATTTAAACGAACTGCGGGCTTAAATAGTTGGAGGTAATTTACTTTTATTGAATGGGGGGAGGAGAGAGAGGAAACTTTTATTTTGACTTAATTATGTGCTGAGGTCCTTTAAAGAGACAGGGGCATGATAAGCTTTTATTGTATTACTTCTCTTGAGATTGGTTCATATTTCTGCCCAGAGCAGTTTCAAAGAGAGCTCACACGGCATCGAGAGACTCTAAACTCACAACTTAAGCATGAACAGCCTCTTCAGCCCACAAAAGCTAAAATTAATGTAAAAGGCACAATTCCCAATGCATGGCACTTCAGCTGGAGATGGAAAATGCCTGTCAGGTTGCACTGCTCACTTTCTGCTGTCAGTGATGGGGTGTCCTTCTCCTACATCCTCCCAAGTTTTATCCTGCGTATTTTTACAGGCAACTCAAAAATCTTCGCTTCTCCTTGGTAAACTGAAAGATGCAACAATTGTCTTAAAAACTCGCTCTCAGGTGAGTGGCTGAGCAGGAGCTGTGGCTCAGGTGGTCATTTCAGGCCATGTGGCCATGGCCACTTTTTTCTCCACTTCATAAAACACAGGTGGAGAAACAAATAACAGTATTTTTCCTTTAGATATTACTGTTGGAAAAATTCAAGTGAGAGGTTCTTTCTACTGTCCAACACTTGAGATCTGAGCTTCTGTGAGACTAGAAGTGAGTTGTAACCTCTTTATATTAGAGATGATGAGCAGATTAGGTTTAGGTGGAGATAAAGAGATCAGACTCAATTCTTTCCCAGTACAGGAATCCTGTTTTTTGCATTCTAAGTAGTCTACGCTGACCAAAACTCCCATTTCCTGGGAATTTGCAAGGAAGACCCAAGAGTGGCACCTGTCTGAAGGTTTCTCCGTGAAGCTGCACAGCTGCCCATACACTCCCAAGACCACAAAGGAGGAGAAAAACCCTGTTCCACAGCCTGGACCTTAAAATTCATCTCATTCCAACCCTCCTGCCATGGGCAGGGACACATTCCATGGGCAGGGAAGCCTTCCACCTTCCCAGGTTGCTCCAAGCCCTGTCCAGCCTTGGACACTGCCAGGGACGGGGAGTTCACAGCTCTCCCCACAACTGACGAGGGAAGGTTTATTCCACAGCCAAGGACCTGCAAACCAGAGTGGTCAAATAGGGTGGGGTGGGGGATTTCTGCTCTTGCTCTACTCTGGGTGACATACAAAGAGCAAGAGGGATTTAGGGCCAGGCCTGTCAAGTGTAGCCTTCAACAGCAGCAGGTCAGGATCCTCTGGACATCACCATTCCCTGGTAGCTGAGCTTGTCAATGCCATTCCTGTCTAATGTGTGATTCATTAAGAATCCCAGAATTGTTAGGGTTGGAAGGGACCTCTGGAGATTAGGCCTGGCTAAAAAAAAAAAATACACATAAATACAGTCTTAGCTAAAACATGTGGGATCTTTTTCCATTAAAAGGCTGATGGGGAAAAAGAGACTGGTTTTAGATGAGATATCAGAACATGGCTCTTAGCAGGACCAGAGCCTGGTGACAGTTTGGCACTGCTGAATCACAGCTCAAGCCTAGCCCTGAATGAGCAATGAGGTACCACAGCAGCAAGGGCAGCCCAGACAGCCAGGCAGCCTCAGCGAGATTTGGGCCTGGAAAGGATTTCCTGAAGGCGTTAAAATCGGTCCTTTTCAGTGAAAGGAGTGCAGATAGTCTGCGAGGCAAGGGGGAGATGCTTTAGGAGCTGCTCTGGTTTGTGCTGAGGGAGGATGGGGTCCCGGCTGACTCACACAAGAGCTGCACTCAGATCTTGGGTGACTGAAAATCCAAGCTGCAAAACAGATTTTTGCTTCCTTGCTTTCCCTCTCTCCTTTTCCCCTTCTCTCTTTCTGGGTAGGAGCTCAAGTATGTTCCTACCCTGGGGGATCTGCCGCACAAGAATGCGACTGAGCTGTTTTTTTTTCTCCCCCCTCTCCTGCTGTAGGTGAAGCAAAACTGAAGGGTGGTTTGATTCTCCCTCAAGGAACAACATTCTTCAGTTATGAAATCGTCCCAGTCTCCTCTCCCTCCCTGAGCCCGGCTACCGAGAGCCTCCAGTCTGGAGCAGGGACAGACCCTTCATGCCGGCACCACTGGGAGATAAGAGTTTGGCAGACTGTGGGATTTGGGTTCCTTCGGTCAGCAGGGAGGTGAGGAGCAGTTTATCCATGAGGAAAATTGCTACAGGAGATGTGGGGTGTCTCATCCCAGACTGTCTGGGATCACATTGCCCAGAGAGATCATGGACTCCCTATCCCTGGAAGCCCTCAAGGCCAGGTTGGACAGGGCTTGGAGCAACCTGGTCTGGTGGAAGAAAATGGCCAAATCTCTTCTGAGTAATGCAGCAGGGGAAAAACTAAAAAAAAAAAAAAAAAACAGATGGGAAGCACTGCAGAACACACCCCAAAGTGGGTAGAGATCAGTTATATACACCAGGTTCCCTGCAACTATTCCAGATGCTTCCCCCTCTTTCATATGAGGGAGGGAGGGAGGGAGGGAAGGAAGGAAGGAAGGAAGGAAGGGCGGGCCCCTTTGTGCTAAAGGGAAAGGCAAAACTCATCCCAGACTTAGTGAGACCATCAGGACCAGGCTGGACTTTAAAACATTCACAACCATGGCAAAGAAGGATAAAGGAGTTCTCACAGGCTAAAATAGGCTCCTACCAACTTATAAGGGAAAAGACCAGATACTCAGGCGTAGCTTAGGGCTTAAATCTCACAGGATTCAACAACCCAGGGCAAAACATTTCTAAGAGTTCCCACTTCTATCAAGGGGTGCAGAAACAGTTGCCTGAATTTGCACCCTGTCCTAATTTGCTGTGTTCATAACCAAGGAAAGCAGACGCATTAATTGATGGTGATTTCCCCATCTTTGATCTTCATTGTATTTCATAACAGTACCAAAACTGATGTTATCTGATAAGTCCAGTCCCTAGGAACCATCCCAATAGCCCGTCATTTCCCCTCTGCCATCATCTAGAGAGCTGAAATCACAGCATGGGGTCAGAACAGGAGCCAGGTCCAGCTTGGCCACTGCAAACAAAATGATCCTCAGTGTTCCTTCCCAGGAGTGCAGGATCATGGGATAATTCGTGCTGAAAGGGACTCAGGGAGGTCTCTAATCCAACCTCCTGCTCTGAGCTGGAACTGAGATAACCCCCCTCCTTTATCACGCTCAAGTCCTGTCTCCTGCAGGACATTTTACAAGACATTTTTTCAGAAGGGAATGAGTACACAGGAGGTTTCCCGAGATCTCTGTGCTGCCACTCCACCATGGACATTGCTCTTCCCAAACCCGCAGCTCCTCACTCACCTTTATCCAGCACGGGCCCAAAGATGGCTAAGCTGTCGTTGACGGTGGTGCAGTTCCACCTCCTCCCTCGAAACTGGTGTTGGCATTCCTGGATCCCGATCTTTACGCCTTCTGCCACGCTGGGCATGATCTCCACGTAGTTCCGACAGAAGCGCAGCTGCTTGGGCACCAGGCCTGGGATGCTCCCGCACAGGATGGGCTGAGTCCCCAGGGAGGAGTACTGGTGACCAATTGCCAAGGACCTGGGCAAAAAAAAAAAAAAAAACAGGGAAAAAGAGATGCTGTCAGGCTGGATTTCACCTTTGTACTTGGTTCACAAGAACGGGGACAGAAAACCAACATCGTCAGTTCCTCTGCATTCCCCTCACCAGAAAGGATCATTTTCACGGTCATCCCTCCCCAAAACAACAACATCTCTATCCTGAAGTTCCCTACAGTCCCAGCAAGGCAAGAAACTGTACTTTTAATATCTTCCTTCCATTTTCTTTATCCTCCCAAAGCCTTAATCCATCACTGTGCTGCTTTTTCTGAAAGATAATTTCCTTTGCAACCAGGGGGTCAAGCCCATATTTCTTTTTTTGAGAGCCAATTCAAGACGTTTTATAGGAAATTTTGGCATCTGAGGAAGCCCTGAGAGCAGCCAGTCAAAAGCACTTGCAGAGCAACACAAAGGAATAACTCCAGCAGCAAAAGCCATCAAGCTCCAAGTCTTTGGAAGGGCAACACCAAGATTTTGGGAAGGGGAACAGCATCATTCCATGGTGCTTTGGTTAAAGTGAGGGGAGTGAAGTTAAACCAAACCAACAACCAAAAACCCATCCTAATTAAACTTGAATGCAAACTCTGTGCTCAGCCCAGTGGAAGTCCTGAAAGGAGTGTCCATGAACCTTTATGTTGGTGAAGCCTTGGAGACAAACAAGTCAGCTCTGCAGGGAGATCAGCAGATATGCAGCTAATTAGATAGATTTTTAAAGTGTTTTTACTGGTGCTTCTAATAATAACCTTGATTACTAAAACTGAAGGGATTTTTAGAGCATAATTTCCTTTTCTTCTAATTAAATCTCTTGATTGTCTTTTCTGCCCTGAATTAATGACAAAGAGAAACCTGCCTGGGCAGTGTGTATTTCTGTTTACATTCATTTTTTGATGTGTGGTTTTCATTTGGGGAACAGCCTGGTGTGTTTGAATTATCAGCAGGGCCATCAGGGAATAAAACCTTCACTCTCCTTTGCTCTGACTTAAAAAATAATGCAAGAATTCTATGGTTGCTCAAGAAGGTTCCAGCAGAAAATTAGCTTGACTTTAGCAGTTCTCTAGGCCGGGATCAAAATTATTTTAAAGTGACTGTCTTTGTTTTAAAGAGAAGGGTCCTTGCAGCCACTTAACTCCTTTCCTGGAGGGGACCTTGTCAAGAGGGGACAGAAGTGAAAAGGAGGTGGACATTCACGTGGTCAGGAGCCACATCTCAAGGGCTTTGCTAACTGCAGACTAAGCTTTACAAATCCTCCATCTTTTCCAGGCAAATAAGGACATCCATTTTTGGTTCCCAGATGGCTCCAGGTAGGAGTTCAGAACCAGGATAATCAGCTCAGCCATGAATGTGCCCTTCAGTAAATAAACTTTAGATGGACAAGGTGGAAGGTGTGTGGAAAAGCAAAGGATTTTGAGCTGATTTCCTAAACTTAGATGCCTCTTTCCACCTCTGTGGAACTTCTGGGAGATGATTAATCTCAACATTAGGGGACAATTCATCCTCCTCCACGGAGGGAAGCTGAGACAAATGGCATGAACTGGCCTCCAGAAGTGCTCCTCTTTTTCCGTTGTATTTCAAAGGAGGAAGGCAGCTCACCTTGACCTGAAATTGTGTTCCTGTCACCCACATTCCAATGCCTGTGACAGGGGTGTCTCCAGCTGCTCTGCTCACCCCAGGCTGCTTTGGTAATCAGTCAGTGGAGAAAAGCAGACACTTCCACGCCACGATTCCCCTGCCCTGTTTAGGTGTGTGCTTTGGGCTGAGGTGAATCATGGCCTTGCCCCCACTGGCTGTGCTGGCGAGACTGTCAAACCCCCTGGGTGACTGGTGGAGTGGGGCATGTCTGCACCGTGGAAGTCTCCAGGTGAATCATGCCATGATCCCTGACAACGAGGATTGATAAGTTCCTTGAAACAGTCCCACCCAGGGAAGTTCAGCCCTGTGTTGAAGCCCATGCAGAGAGCTCAGCTGGAGGAAGGAGACAAGTTCCTGCAGGTGCCTGCAGGAACCCACAGGAGAAAACCAAGGAAAGGACCCATTAAACTCATTTTCCTTATCTTAGTGGCTAGATATGGGGGTTTTTTGAGCTTTAGATTAATTCAGGGTACACAATTGGCAGAAAACCACCTGTGAAATGGAGCCCACGCCAAGTGTACATTTTTGTTTCACTGTTAAATATTATACAAAACACTGGACCGTAATTTCTGGACTAAAGACACCTTCTGAAACACTGCTTCACGTTTCAGAGGACTTGTTGAGTGTGTTGCCTCTGTGGCCTTGTTGGGAATGGAGTTTCAGGGTGTCACATACCCAAAACCCAATCCATTGAACTCCCCAAAGACTGGGACTTAGGAGGCATTCACAGCTTTAGGGTCGGGAGGTAGGTGGTCCTGTCTCTGTAAGCCATGTGGAGAGATGCCTTCATTGAAGTCTCCAGGGAAGAACATGAATTTAGTTGTTCCTACTCATCCTCCAGCCATTGACTACAGAGAGTCCAAAATGTGGATGTTTTCCAGTGTCTGAAGTTAACTTTGGTGGGAACATTTGTGGAGTTCGTTTCCACGTCAACTGCAGTCACCTACATCCTTCCCAAAGCTTTCCAAAGTCTCTGACCCAGTTCCCAACAAAGATAAAGCATCCACTGAGTTACCATCAACCTGTTGCAGGCTCCATCCACCATGATGTGAAGCCAGGAGGACTTTTTTGAGCTATTTCAGTAGGACCCTGATGAAGTTTAGGATTCCAGCCTCATAAACTTGAATCATGTGAACAGCCAAACTCAAGCCTGTCTCTGGGGGTTTTTTTGGTGGTTACTACAGTGGTAGAATGAAAATACCAGTCATAGGAAGAGGAGTTTATAGGTTGGTGCCCTCAACTATTCGTTTCCGTTGCTGGGAAGATCATCTAAGATTAAAAAAGAATAAAAACATGTAGAAATACCTCTAATTGCTTTTTCACACTGCTCCCTGCTCAATACAGCAGGGAAACAGTCACACCTCGCTTTGATCTGCGTTACAGTCTGGAAAGTTTAATCTGCAAAAGACAATCTCCACCAAGAGCCTTGTTCTCAAGGTGTCATCAGGCCCCAAGACGGTGCAATGCAAATTTGGCATTTCCTGGGGCAGTGTGGAGTCACTTGACTTTCAGCTGAAGGTGCAGGGTGGAATCTCAAGACGTCTCTCCATGAGCAGTGGCTCTGCTGTTAAGCAGAGCTGAGCACAGTCCTCTTCCTCCTGGCTCACTCGCAGCCTCTGGAGTGTGATAACATCTCCCCGAGCACCCTCTTTTGGTTTCTACTTTGCTTCCAGGTGTAAACACTTTCTCCCTCTCTAAAGTCAATTTATCTTTAGGAGGACCCAGTTCTTTCAGCTCCCTGTCATTATTATTGATCATCAGCTGGGAACCTTATGAACCTTCCAACCTTCTCCTCCACCCAGAAAAGCCCAACAAGAACCCAACAACCAAACCTTTAGAAAAGATTGGGAAAGTCTATAAAGATCAGAATCTCATTTCAGTGTTGCTCAACTCTCTAGTAGCTCCCATCATTCATTTTTTTCACACTGTTCCCAATGATCAAACCTGGCATTTGCATTTTTCCACTCTCCTGAGTTCTCCTCCTAAACAATCTCCTTCATGTGGGTAGTTTTGAAAACGTGGTGTCGAGAAATGGGCCAAGCATCGTCTGCTGTGGTCTAACCGGGCATCACCTTCAAATTCCTGAAGCACCAACACTTCCTGGATGCATTGACCCCAACCTCTCCTTTTCCACTGGAGAATTCCTGAAGCTCTCAATTTTACAAACACACTCGTGCTCAGAACAGGCGTTGCTCAAGTCTGAACCAAGGGAAAGGGTCAAAGAGTTGTTCCTTTCAAACCAATCAGGCTTTTCTTCCCATTAGCACAGGAGGAGCCGTGAAAACACTATATGTCCACAGCCAAAGTTCTTGGCTTATCTTTAAGCCTTGCATGCCCTGAAGTGTTTAATTCAACCTCCAGCGAGCATTTTTCTTTGCCAACACACCTAGAGAGCTCCTAATTTCCCTTATCTCAATCTATCTGCTCCTTCAGCAGAGCCGTTGTAAATAAGTACCTGGCCACCTTCTTAATAAATTACATGTACCCTCCCTCTTGGAATGGACACCCCAGCCAGGGTAGGAGGGAGAAATATGCAGGAAATACCTGCTCAGAGCTTTTTTTTCAGAAAAAGAGAAGGCTTCAGCTCGGGATGACCTCGCTGTACAGCACCACTCTACTGACTTTTCAAGGTCACCACCTTCTCAGCGCGTCAAAAGTCCTTGACACATCAGGAGCAGCGTGTGGAGGCTCCTACACCTGCTTGCTTCTCCCTGAATTCTGTCATTCCTGAGCTTTGTAGGAGCTTTGTTTTGCTTTTCATCTTGGAGAGGCCTTTTGAGAGCTTCCTCCAGGGACGTCCTTCCGGAGTCCCCGACACAGGGAAAATAACTGGATTTATTAATGCTGAACAGCAAGGGTGCAACTTGCCACATGACCCAGGGTAAGACCCTAAACACACTTAAATCCCACCAAATACTGAGAACTGAGCAACAGCAGTGACTTTGCTTCTTTGTCCACCCAGTCCTGGTGAAGAAGTTAAATCAAAGGATGCCCATCTGCTTGTATTATAGGGGATTTATGTTCTCTTGTAGATGACTGAAGCCCTTCTCCCTTTGCATGGAACCCCCTAACAATAAGACACCACACCTCCTCCCAATCCTTTCTTATAATCCATCCAGCTTTCCAGAGGTTCAGCTCAGCCCCTGTTCCTTTCTCACTCGTTTTGGCTGCCTCTCTGTGGTGCCGCATCCCTTGGAAGATGAATCTCAGCCATGTGACGAAAGAGGGGACAAATTGTGTAAAGCCGTTTGCCTAAAAAGACGCATTTTCACAACACATCTGTGGTGTTATGATCTCAAAATATTGAAATTGAAAAGGTGGCTGGAGAAGTGTCCATAGGTTATGAAAAGCTGTAAGGAAAACCCCTCAAGTGTTTTCTCACATCTCCTGGCACCAGAGAGGCTTGCAGGGAAGCAGGTGATGAGTGGGCAGCCCTTACTCCATCCTACAACAACCCAAACAGACCCTCTCTGGTCTCTCACCATAACCCGTCAAGCTGACCAGCATGAAATCTGTGTATCTGAGGCTGCCTAGAAACACATTTTGTGGAGAAATGAGCAGCTGGAAGGCTCTGAAGGTGCCAAAAATGGAGGCTGCCATGAATGGCCAATGGCACCAAATGTCAAAAGGCTCCTGGGGTAGGATCTGTAAGTCAACCATGATCAGTTCCCATAAACTCTCATCACACAGACCTGACACAAGACAGATGAAGTGTGGTGTCCATCTAACATGGACTGCTGGAAGCTGGGAAGAATATCCCAGAGGCAGAGACCAGGAACAGGAGATGGAGTTGAACCTCCTGGGTCTTTTCCACTCTGGACACACAAATGTCCATGAGACTCTTGTGTAGAGACACGGGAAGGACATGGACCTGCTGGAGCGAGCCCAGAGAAGGGCCATAAAGTTGATTAGAGGGATGGAGCATTGTTCCTACAAGGAAAGGCTGAGAGAATTGGGATTGTTCAGCCTGGAAAAGAGAAGACTTCAGAGTAAGCTCATCATGGCCTTCCAGGACCTGAAGGGAGCCATAAGAAAGACGGAGACAGACTATTTACAAGGGCCTGGAGAGACAGGACAAGGGGGAAGAGCTTCAAACTGCCAGAGGGCAGGGATAGATGGGATATTGGGAAAACATTGTTCCCTATGAGGTGGTGAGGCTCTGGCACAGGTTGCCCAGAGAAGCTGTGGCTGCCCCTGGATCCCTGCAAGTGTCCAAGGCCAGGTTGGATGGAGCTTGGAGCAGCCTGGGATAGTGGAAGGTGTCCCTGCCCATGGCAGGGGGTGGAACTGGATAATCCTTAAGGTCCCTCCAACCCAGGCCATTCTATGTTTTATGATTCTATGGTTTGAACCACCAGCCCAGAGGCCAGGTGGGTAGACAGGCAGAAAAACTTACTAATTCTACATTCACTGAATGGTTTTCTTTTTCACAGAAAATACCAATATTCTGGCATATGCTGTGATTATTTCCCTGTTTTACCATGAAAACAAAACCTAGAGAAATTTTAGAGTGAAAAGAAAGGAAGTGAAACTTGTCAGACCCCATTATTTTAAATGGAAAAGGAAATCATTCTTGCTAATGTCCCTCCTGCAGGGAAGTGATTTTCTTCTATGACATTAAAACTATCCCAAACCCAAGCAGCTACAAAATGTGGACAATAACGAAAATCTTAATTGATGTTTTAGTTGAAAACTTGGAAACCACCTTAACACAGATCAGCAAAATGATAGGTTTGGCTCTAGAAGACATGAATCAAGTAACTGATCTTGATGAAAGATATTTTTTCAGTTTGGGGGTTGGGTTTTTTTTGTTTTTTGTTTGTATGAACCAGTAACAATCAAGCCTAGGCCTAAGCAGTCTAATCACAGAAGTGTCATATTTTAATTCAAAAATTATGAGTGCCTGCAATAGGAATTGCAGTGGGGTCTTCAACATTTGGCTCTGGGCATCTCACTATCAAGACGAAGGCATTCCAAAGAGGTTCACAAAAAGAAAGCTAAGCCTGTCAGACAGCTCAAATTCACTGTACAGGTGTCTGTCCCTCCAGATTTTTTTTCTTCCAGCCTGGAAAAGAAAAGGGCTGCAAGCTACTGGATTAACTGTTCTTGTTGGATACCTCTTTGTTCATCTCGAAGTACAGCACAAGGGCTATATTTAAATCCTTTTTTCTCCTCTAACCCCAAAAGTATGCACATAATTTTGTGGCCGAGTCCAATCCTGCAAACACGCAGGCATGGAGGTGACTTTTCTCCCTTAATAATTCCCTCACCCTTGCCCTGTATTAATAACAACGATGGTGATGGTGATGAGGCAGCAGCATTATGTTTCTCCAGCACCTTTCATCAGAGGATTTCTGAGCGTGGGACTCACCTCACCCGACTTTGACCATTTAAAAGTTTGGAATCTCGGCCAAGCTCACTGTCTACCAGAGTCCATGGAGCAAGATCAGCATCTCCAGAGGGCAACTCAGCCCATCCTGAGAGAGATGCCTCAGATAGGTGGGCTGAATCACTGGAGATGCCCAGGAGGCAGCACTGGCTGTGGAAAAATGAGGAGCATAAACTGGACACCTTTTTTTGCAAGCTAAAAGTAGGAACTGGGAATTTCACCCTTTTTTTTTGCCGAATCTCAGAGATCCTTGGAGAGCTGGAAGAGGAGGCCAAGAAAAGCCTTAGCTATCTCTAACGTGGACCACGGCAGCTTATTTAGAGTAGTTTGAGGCTGGATTTGAAAAATAATAAACTCAGTGGCAGCTTCAAGTGGGTGCTAAGAAAGCAAAATTCCCTGAGCTGAGGTTTGGCCGGGACAGTGAATTCCCACAGGAACTAAGGCACACCACAACACTCAGCACCTTCCACTCTGAGTGCAAGAGATATTGCTTTGACTTTGTCTTCCCTTAGGATCTACAGAACAGAAGAGGAGAGAATACAAGTATTAACAACCCGGCTCCTCAGAAAAAGTCTTTGGAACTCTTTAATTACCCAAGGCAATTAACTCCTTTGCTACACATGTCATCTGAAAAACAACCCAGACAGCGGAATAATGGCCCCTCAAACCACGTTTTCAAGCCTGGGTCCAGGTCCCAGTTGACCCTGGTGTTGCTTCCATACCACACCCTACATCTGGGGCTTCTCCCTGGAGGTCTCCCCAGCTGAGATCTGCCTCCATCCAGCTGCATTCATCTCATAAAATGTGCCAGGATGGCAGTGCAGGGTTTTAGAGATGTATAAGCCTTAACATTTTAATCTGCCACCTACACTGCAGTTTATGAGCGCTGTAAATCTCGTGGTTATAATGAACTCATCTAATGATATTGCTGATGGATAAATTTACCTGGGACGAGGAACAACAGTTACTTGCAAATGAAAGGGGAGTAATTTAAAGTTTCATGTAAACACCTTTGCTGCCTTACTTCTGACTTCTCCCAGCCTAACCCCTCTCACGGTTTCATGACAAATGGAAAGAATGTGTGTTTGTGAGGCAACGACTGGCTGGCCTGGAAAAGAACCTGCCTCCTTCTCCCCAGCACAATGCTTATATAACTTGGGCACTGGAATGAAGTTTTAGGTGAAAATAGCTGTAATTTTCTGGGTCAGGTGTGCTAAATTAGGGGAATGGAGGGAAGGGATAAAGCAACGTATTAGGCAATGAAAAATGCCTACACAATGCAAAGATATTTAGACTCCTACTCTGAATTTCAATAATAATTAGGACTGTGGCTAGTCCTAATGCTCCTAGTTCCCCCTCACCCCTAAAGCATCCCAACTTGAACCTTTTTTAAATGATCAGCAATATAAAGTACATATTGTGGTTTCAAACCTCTCATTAAGGCTCACCCCCCTGCACTGAGGTCTGGTCTGGGCTATGTCAGTGCTAAATACCTCAGAGGACTGGGCTCAAAGACCTCAGATCCCTGCAAAGATTGGATTTGGACTTCTAAATTGCTTAAGTGCTTAAGTGCTTGGGGGAATTTTATCCTGAAACTCCTCCGTGATGAAGCCGGTTTTGAAATGAGAACCGGGGATGGAAAGCGCCGTCATTTTGGGGTTTAGGTAAGAACAGCAGGATTTTCACTGCCCACTGCTCTAATAAAGCAAATTACTCCCATTTCTCCCCCTTTCCTTCAAGGAGGTGCTGTGAATATGCGTTGGGTCATGCTAAACACACACAGCCCCTCAGTTGTGCACACACAGAGAGGTCTGCGAGTTCCTCCTCTGGCTTTCACTGAGTCATCCGGCTCACCAAATGTGTGAACTCACGCTATAATGTTCTCCCAGAAAAATAACAAATTGATTTCATTTTTACAGGCTACAGCATGCTATATAATTGGAGACACTGCCTTGTCAACTCAGACCGGTCTGACCCGACCAGAGACATTGCTTACAGCTGTTTACGGAGCCATAAAGTTTCCTCCTCTTTGTTTTTCCTTCCTTTTGCACTCTCTCTCTCTCTCTCTTTTTTTTTTTTTTCTTTTCCCTTTTATGAATCCTACAACTACTTTTTGTTCTGGCCATAAAATACTCTTAAGGAAAATGCAGGAAGCCTTGATTTAGAGAAGCACTTCAGCCAGTGCTTCACGTTAACACTGGAATCAATGGGGCTTGAGCACATATTTAAAACAGAGCATGTGTTTAAGGACTTTTATTGCACCCAGACAGTCAATAAGGAACTTGTTGTCACACTTGTATGTGCTTTTTTTTTTTTTTTTTTTTTTAATTATCGATACCAAATTGGAAGTTTGGGTTGGGCAACCTCAGGGATTGTTTCCTTTGCAGACCCACAGCACAGTTCCAGTTGCATCAGGAATTTTGCCATTTCTCATTGTCACCGTGTCCAAATCTTAAACATCTGAGGAAGGGCAAACTCCTCCACTACTTTATCAACTCTACTGAAACTGCCAGCTAGGACTGGGCACAATTTTTTTACATTACAAAAAAACCCACCCTGAAATCATCTGAGTTTGCCACTTTTTCCAACTGCTCAGAATAAGCTTAATTTTTCTGACCCATGTAAAAATAACAGTTTTATGGAGGGTGGATTTGCAAACAATTTTACTTAATGTAAAAATCTGTTATGTTTATCTTAAAATACGCAGAGCCTGAAAAGTTAAGTGAAATGTTTTGATTTTTGTGGAAAAAAGGATTTCTGATCACATGCCTGATTTTGCTACCATGAAAAGGTTGCTTCACTTTGAACTAATGAACTGAAAAAAAAAAAAAAATCCCAAACCCAAAAGGGCTTTTCATCTACTTGCACTATCCATCAAAATACCTTCTAAGTACTTTGCAATAAATTATGGTTGTGCTTCCTTTCATATCATTCATCCATCATGGAATCTGCTCCTCCTTTGGTCTGAAATGTCACAATGCTCCTCTCATTCAATGCCTCAAGGACTGATCAATGGGGAATCAGCTGTTCCAGAGTCATAAACAGATATAAACACATCCTACACCCTATTTGAGGACCATTTCTGTCACAGAGTGGACTAAGAGGAATATTTGTCTGGATCTTGGTTCTGCCGTATGGGAAAGGAACACAAGAGCGGGTCAGGAAACTTTCCTCCCAAAATACATTTCAGGTCTGTATTTCAGCTTTTAGAAAAATGTGCAAAGCAGCAGAAGGCAGAGAGCTCCTTATCCTCTCCTTCCCTCTCTTTGGGAAGAGCTGCAGCAAAAGATGACCTGGTATTAAACAAGAAAAAATCCACACGGAGGAAAATCCACATGAACAACACCAGAGCCCAAAGGAAAAACAACTCTTATTTAGCACTAAAACAGCAGCAGGACTGCCATCAGACCAAAGTTCAAACCTTTTTTGCTGCTTATAAAACAAGTTTTTTCTCAAATGAAAGTGCAATTTCTGCTGCAACAGAACAAATGGATTTTTTTTTTCTTGCAAAGAAACTGCTTTGCATGGGAAAAAATCCTCATGGCTTCTTGACATGTTTCAGCTAGATCTCAGTAAAATTAAGGAGGTACAGACTGATGAGTCGCTCAGAGGTACAGGAAAAATGCCAGTGGATGTCCTGGCATTTGTATACACCTTGAGAGAGAGAGAAATTCTCTCTCAGAGATCACCTCTCACAGCAGAAAGAATAACAACCGCAATAAAACCTGATGTAGAGAAGGAAGGGAAAGGTTTATTTGGCTTTACAGCACTGACTTTTGCCATTGTCTGTGGATACCTCCTGTTTGATGAAATGGATGTGCTGGATCTCCCTCAGCCCAAAATTCATTCTGCTGTGAAGGGAACAGGCAGGGAGGTTTCAGCCATAAGGCAGCTTAATTTTCTTGGGTTCCTAAGCAAAATCTCTCCATTTGGCAATGCCTGAACAATGACCTAAAGTCAAGTCAAGGTTTTATAATCTGTTCTGGAGAAAGGAAGCCATATATATGTATTTATATATATTTAGGTCAGGTGTTACAAAGGAATTCTTCCCTGTGAGGGTGGTGGGGTGCTGGCACAGATCTCCCAGAGAAGCTGGGGCTGCCCCTGGATCCAAGGCCAGGGTGGACGGGGCTTGGAGCAACCTGGGATAGTGGAAGGTGTCCCTGCCCATGGCAGGGGATGGAATGGGATGATCTTTAAGGTCCCTCCCAACCCAAACCACTCCATGATTTTATGACCCTCAAGTAAGAGGCCACCCACTCTCCACATCTCTTGGCTGAAAAAAGGTGATTTATATGAAAGGTTCTTCCAGTCTTTTGAGTGATCAAGCAACAGACCTGGTCTAAATTCCAACAACACAGCCAGAGTATTATGGCACCACGTGTGCACCTCTACACAGCACAGGGAAGGACCAAGGTTTCTTCTCCAGGCTCCTCTCCCTAAACCTCTGCTGGAGTATGGTGTTGTCATACCAGGAGCTGCGGCTCAAGGAGTTTCTTCTCCAAGTGGTTTGGCAGATGTGGTGCCTTCATGTTCCTCAGAGGAACAGAACTGTTCTCCAGAGTGGAAACTTCTGAGCCAGTGAGGCAGTGCCTGGATGGAAATCATCTGGAAGGGGTCAGGCTGATGAATGGGAAAGAAGCTGGGGTGAGAGGAAGAATCATGGAATCACAGAAACACAGAATGACCTGGGTTGGAACGGACCTTAAAGACCATCTACTTCCAGCCCCCTGCCATGGCCAGGGACACCTTCCACTATCCCAGGCTGCTCCAAGCCCTGTCCAACCTGGTTTTGGACACTTCCAGGGATCCAGAGGCAGCCACAGCTTCTCTGGGCAACCTGTGCCAGGGCCTCCCCACCCTCACAGGGAACAATTCCTTCCTAATATCTAATCCAGCCCTACTCTCCGTCAGTTTGAAGACATTCCCCCTTGTCCCGTCACTACAGACCCTTGTAAAAATCTCTCTCCATCTTTCTTATAGCTCCCTTCAGGTCCTGGCCACAATTAGGTCACCCTGAACCCTTCTCTTGTCCAGGCTGAACCATCCCCCTTGCAGGTAGGAGGGGAAAGATTCTGAGGAAAGAAAGTGGGTATGGAGTTCTCCTTGGAGCAGCAGAACCCCAAATCTCTGACTTGGAGGATGAAATAAGATTCTGGGTGAAGAGCAAACAACCTCTCAGTGCTGGGGGCACAAGGCCTCTGCGGAAGGACTCGGGAATCTCTCCGGGTGGCAGGAGCAGCACCTGCACATCTCCCTGAGCAGCATCCCAGCCCTAATGATTTCTTTCTGAGAGTGGCTGGGGAGCTGCAGACAGGCTGCCAGATAGTGATCAGCTCATGGAGGGGTGATCACTATTAGGCAAAGATACCAGCTTTGACATGCAGCGAGGGAAGCGGCCAAGAATTCGGGAAAGCAATCCCAGCTTTCTGCTGCACGTTCCTCTGCCAAGATCCCTCCTGTGTTTACTTTAGAAACCAGAGACGAGTGCTCCTCTTCATAATAATAATAATAATAAAGCTGCAGGGTCACTCAGCTTAGCAGATGGATTCTTTCCAGCTTGGATTTCTCCATGTTCCCTGCAGAGCTGAAGCACCGATGGATCTGGGGGATTATGCAATGTTCATAATTGGGTTTCACAGGAGATCTGAACGGTGACAAAACCACGCTGTGGGAAGGGAGCTCCACTGGAGACAATCAAATCCACTCATGGAACTCATGTGGGGTCTGAGGAGCCTGAGTGGCCACAGGGACCATGCAGCCTCTGCAGGAGCAGCTCTGTCTCACCAAAGAACTGCAGGAAGCTGCTCACTCCCTGGTTTTCAGCTTTCCCATGCTCCTAGACCCTAAATGCAGAACTAGAGAATCATGGAACTGCTTGTGTAGGAATGGTTTGCCTGCGAGCTTCAAAGGTCATCTACTCCCAACCCCCTTGCCACAGTCAGGAATGTCTTGAACCAGATCAGGTTGCTCAGAGCCCTATCCAACTTGACCATGGATGTTTCCAGGAATGGGACACCCACCACCTCTCCTGACAATCTGTGCCAATGAAACTGCATCAGAATGTGGAAAAGTTGGAACCTAAAGGAGATATTTTGACTGGCCAGAAATATTTAACTGAAAAAATCACTCAGGAGTTTTGCAACTTTTTTTTTTTGATTCAGAAATAGAAGAATTTCCAACTGTCCATACTGCCTGGAGAAGAGAAAGTTCAGTTTTCAAGGGATTTTACAGGAATAACATATTAAATGATATACAGGTGCTATAACTACTGACTTAGAGCACAACTCTGTGGTTTATTACAGTGCTGAACTAATTAATTAATGGAACTCAGTTTCACAAATTATCACCAATGTTCAGAGGAATAGAAGGGCATTTAGCAGGAATAAGAAGGGATCAGCTATTTCACACAAAGCAGGAACACCTGGAAATTTGATAGCACAAAGATGCCAGGGGTTTAAAGGTTTCAAAGCTCTTCACCTACAGGACATCACCCAATTTACAACTAACCAGGAGGGCAGAGAGGACGCTTTCTTTGGAAGGAATTGCTCAACTGCAAGGCCAAAAATGGCAGTGGAACCAAAGCCATGAACACAAGAACATGTTTATCCTTGATGCCACCATCAGATGTTCCCTGCCTGCTGTTCCCTTCCCGTGTGTACCCACACACGGACACACCTATTGACACATCCCTGTTTTTGGAGGCTTGATTGAACATTTCTCTGCTCCGGTGCACCCAAGCACCGACCAGAAACACCGAGAGTGCCCTCAAGGAACCCTTTCTTACACCTCCTTTTCCTACTAACACTGACTAATAACATTTGGAAATCAGAAGCTCAGAACGAGGTGGGTCAACTCTCCAAAAGCTGGTGAGATATCTTGGGACATGGGAGGGTCAGTTTGGTTGAGTGCACAGGGACATCTCACACCCTTCCAGCTGCACTTGGGGTTCAAACCTGGTTCCTGAGTGCCACAGGTTTCTTGTAGGACCCATGCAGTGGCTTCCACCCTCACCTGGGTGTCACTGGGATTCTACAGCAGGACTGGGAGCCTTGATGTGGTCCCCTCAGCCATGTGGGATTCAGCTCCTCTGGAAGGCTACAACACAGACCTGGGCCAGCCATCCCACATGTCCCATGTGTCCAGTGGGAAGAACTGGACACAATTAGGAGACAAGGAATTGGGCCTAGTCAAGATACCAGCTTCAATTAGAAGTTAAGTCATGGAGTTAAGTCCAGTTAGGTGCTGGACTCCACTGGCGATAGAAGAATAATGCTACCTGTGCATCCTTGGAAGTGTCCAAGGCCAGGTTGGACAGGGCTTGGAGCAACCTGGGACAGTGGGAGGTGTCCCTGCCCAGGCAGGGTTTGGAACTAGATGATGCCTTCCAACACAAACCATTCTGGGATTCTGTGATACCTCAGGTGTGAGTTACTGGCAGTGCAGGTGTCCAATGGGATGAATCCCACCTTCACCTCAGGATTATTCTGTCAGGTTATAAACAAGAGGTTTGTATTCACCTGGACTAAACCCTTTGGCCAAAGATCTGGTTCTGAGCTCCAGAGAGACTTGCTGAGAGAAGAAGGGGGGCTGCAGTGGGGTACAAACCCCCTCCATGGGAATTATAACAAATACAGGAGCAAAGACCCAACCCAGCAATTCCCACTGTAGACCAAGCCAGGGACATTCTCACTAGGACACACAATTCTGGACTGAAGATTCAGCACCGTTCCACTCACTTGCCTCCTTGTGGAGTGGTTCTCCTCAGCTGGGGCAGGGGAACTGGTGAGAGGCAGTCACAAAAGCTTGGGAATTCTGCCGAGCTCCTTTCCAACAACACTGTAATCTTATGGATTCATCAACGTATGTAATTACCCAGTTAGACCACCCATTAGCTCATCTCCTCTACACCACTGGCCATGGCTGAATCACCTCCTCCAGACAGGTGCCCACTCTTGATTCAGAGATATCCAGAGATGGGGAATCTACCAGTTCCCCCAGGGATGTGCTGACCCATCTTCCCTGCAGGAGCTGCTGATGCTGCTGGAGCCAGTCTCTTGTGGCAGTGGTGGCAAAGAGGTTTGTACAGAAGGACCGTGGCTTTCCACACATGGTCCTTGCAGGTGCTAATTTTGACTCTGCTGAAATCACTGAGACCTGAATCCTATCTGGAACAGGAAGCAAGAAGAGGAAGACAGTGGGTCCCCTGTAATTTTAACCTGGGTTCTGTTTACATCCTTAAAAATAATAATTAGAGGCTTCACCCTCTCCCTGCAAGAGATCATTTATTGCTTCTGCTGTAAAAATGAGTTTGTAAGTAAACACATTGGATCTCTCCTGGAAGTGCTTGTGCTGGGTATTCACTGTATGAGGGTGATCTCACCAAGGAACGGGGAGCTGGTGGTGGGGAGGAGGGGAAGGTTTGGGGTTTTTAAGGAGGCTCATGGGGGAGGATGGGGACCTACCTGCCCTCCACCGCACGCTGCTTTCCCCTCTCTCCCCACCACGCTCACCTCCTTTTCCTTTCTGAGCAGCAAACTGCCTCTGCTGCTCGTGTTATTGACACATATTTCAAACAAGCCCGTGCAAGGGACTCGAGACACATTACATTGCACATGGTGCCCCGGGCCACACATTCGCCTCCTTACACCGACAGCACGTTTCGCTTCATAAAGAATGTGCAGGCCTTCACCTGGAGCTATTTATCTGCTCTGCTCTGAAGAAAGGAGAGAGGGAGAAAGCCCCACATGCCCACGTTGGCTGTTAACCCCGAGCTCCAAACCCCGTAAGTGCCCAAACATTGACCTCTCTGGCCATGAGGTCTGGGCCACTGTCTGCTGACGGACCTGGACAGGTGCCTGCAGTCCATTCCCCATCTTCCTGAGCACCTGCATTTAGGAAAACTCCTTTCTGCAACCCCACTGACCCACTCAAACAGCTCCCAGCACATGCTCCATCAAGGAGCACAACCAGAGCTCCCAGACTCCCATATCACCCCACCCTGGAAGAGGAAGCCTATCTGGTGATTAAAAGTTGCTGATACACACCTCTTTCCAGGATCAGGGTAATCTTCCCTTGTTGTTAGCAACATTTTTTTTCCCCCCTGCTTTCTCTAAATCTTTCCATCATTGTTATTACAACGATAACAACAATAATTATTACTATTATGCCTTGAACCTGAGTCTGAGATTAGGGCTCCCATTGTGTTAAGAGCTCGGTGGAGAAGTGTCAGCGAGATGATTCCTGCTGCAGAAAGCTCATTTTCTGCATTCAGGCAGGACGTGAAGGGGTGAAAGAAGCAGAGAGAAGGGGCCAGGAATGAGGTAGGATGAGAGGCAGCAGTAAGTAGAAAATGAAGAGCAGTTAGCAGAATAGCAGGAGTCAGCACTGGTGCTTTGCCTAAGCAAACCCCGCTCCTTGTCTGTGTCCACACATGTCAAATCTCGACAGGGAGAAGGGGAATGCTCCCTTGAATTTCCCAGCTGCAAAAATGTGGATTCTATTTTTTTTTTTTTTTTTTGAGCCTTCAGCAGCTGCTCACAACCATTGCCTCTTCTCTGGTAGACCCCTGCTTCAAATGTGTCAAATGCCCAGTGAAAAAACCCCTTCCTCTGTGGCAAAACCAGGGTGGAGAACTTTCCACCACAAAACCCCCTGCGCTACTCTCACCTTGAAAAGAAATACCTGCACTCCTGTCCTTTTGGGGGCTGGAAAGCTGCCAGGGATCCGGGGTAAGGAGTTGCGAACATCGTGCCATACTAATAATTCTTCATTTCACCCACCTTTTTTTCTGTCTCTTTAGATTAGATTTGAAGTGCTGCAGGGCAGGGACTGTCTCTTGCTATGTGCACACACGGTGCTCAGGACAAGGAACCTTTCCACTTCCTTGGAACTGGCAACTGCTAATGCACAATAATAAATAATAACAGGGAAGATCTCGAAAGGCGAGGTGCAAGATGACAACAGGCTGGCTGAGAGGGGCTGGGAGGGCTCTGAAAAAATTTTGAAAGCTTTTTTCAGTTTGGTAAATTATTAAAAAAAGTACATATTTCCTGGTTCTAAGGAATCAATGCCTCTACCTGGAGTGTGATACAGGAGCACTGAACTACAGTGCGAGGGTAAAAGAAAAGTCTGTTCAGGTAGAGCATGAGAAGTTTAAGAAAAGTGAATGCAATTCCCTAAGTGAACAACTTTGCTCTTACAAAAAAAAAAAAAAAATCAATGTAGGTGAAATCCCATGGGGTGGTTTAAAAGTCATCCACTCAGCTCCCCGCACTGCTCGTGAATCTCAGACTCACCCCATTCCTACCTGCACTCAAAACAACGTGAGAAGACTGGGAAATTGTGAATGTAAATTAGGGCACAATAAGGCAGATAAGTGATAAGGAAAGCCCGCAGTGGGTGATCCGTGGTTAGTGGTGCTAAGAACATGAGGATGACCAATAAATAATTGTTTAATGTGTTATTTGAGAACATAGAGAGATACACACACATTTGTAGTCCCTAATAATACATTAACCTCCTGTAGATAAACAAGGAGATAAAGAAGGAAGGGAATCTCGGATATTTCTGGATAACTACTGTTAACATTTGTAATAAATCTCCAAGTGATGATGGAAAACAAGAGAATGCCAAATAGGTTAGGAATCCACTGCGTTGTTAAAGAGCAAATGGATAACTGTAAATCTGTTATCTGGTCCAAAAGGGAAATGGGTGATACAAGACTGAACCCACAGAGGATGGAAAAGTTGTAATATAATTAGTGGTGGTAACCACAGTTCTATGGAAAACTAATTTCATATAATTTTGAAATGAGATTGTTAAACAGAGGTGATAAAAGTGATGATGATACAGCATTTTTAGTCAGAATATAAAGAAAAAGAGTGAATAACGAATTCAAAGTGGTCATATTTGGGATCAGTATAGTACACAAGAAATAGATGGGGAGTTGACAACTCCCCAGTGTCACTCTGCCAAACAACTGCCATCAAACGAGGCTGTTTTTAACTGGAACTCCCTGAGATCACCTCACTGCTATTTAACTTCCTTACCAACAGTCAAAAAAAGTCCACCACATCATTACTGAAGAAGCCTGAGGGACATGGAAGCACTGGAGGAGTCAGAGTGAAGGACACAGACAGGGCAGCAGCACGAAGAGAGGGGTGAGGGTGTCACCACCCAAAGCCGCCTCGATGCCCCAGGTGCCAAGCCAGGCTTGTGGGAGTGACAGAAGCCACGTGAAGACTCCAAGAGGATGTGGGGATTTGGGAACTGAGGCCCAGGATGGGAATGCTGAGCACAGCAGGGCTGGAGAGTGAGCCCAGAGGAAGAGAGAATAACCCCAGCACCCAGCCCTGGGGAGGACAACGCCTAAAATGCCACAGCCAGACGTACTGAAAAGCTGAAGGCCTGGAAAAGCAAAAAGACATCCAAATCTGAGAGGAATGATTGATTTATACCATCTGCTACATCACCCTTCCCTTCACAGATGAGGATATTGGATATGGGACTGAAGAAAGTCACGTACAGAGACACTTTGAATAACACCAAACTTCTCTCTGGTGCTCAGAAGTAGAGTTTTAACCTGAATTATTCATTCCTTTCTTGATCTTTGATGTTACAGTAGATTCCAATAAATTCCTCTAGGTTTAAGAGCAGTGGATGTGAGCTACAGGAATTTTAGGAAATGCCACCGGGAGCAGCGTTCTAAATGCTCTAACTCAAACAGGGGTTGTCAGACCTGACAAAGGAGCCCCCAGGTGCAGCTCTCATGGTCCAAGGAAATCTTGGCATGACACTGTATCTTCAGGACCATGAGGACCATGAGAGCTGCACCTGGGGGCTCCTTTGTCAGGTCTAACAATCGTAAGGCACCAAATCGTAGTTATTGAAGGTGCCTTTCAGTTTCCCACCCAAGCAGTGACTCAAGCTCCTCATTGTTTTTGGGAAGGAATCTGACACGATCAGGCCCGAGATGATCCACGGCTCCAGGCCACAAAGTCCCCTATCACCGAGTGCTGTAAAATTCTCTGATCAGAGGAGCGTTCCCCACTCAGCCCCTCGAAGGGCTGAGTACCAAGTTCTGCCTCAGACAATGGGATGTAATATATCTACAACCATATAAATAGCGAGCTGGATGAGACTTGGATAAGATCATGGCTTTACAATGCTGCCCCTCCTGCTTTTAACCCATCCCAGCGTTGGCCGAAACTGGGATGTGGCAAGCCTCAAAGGGATTTATGCCTTGGAATTACCAGCCTTCTCCAGCCTTACAGGAATAAGGATGTTGATTCTCACCAGCAAATTGCTCCCACTCAGCACCGACTTTCCTCCTTGATCCTTTTAGCACCATCTCTTTGTTGAGAGCATCTAATCACTTATCAGCAAGGGTCTTCAACTAAAAACGCTGTTTGGGAACAGCTCAGCTGCTGCCCTTTCATTGTCCAGCAGCATCCTGCTCAACAAAGGCTTTTGCACCCAGGACTTTCCTGTAAGTGAGACTTTGGGTCATCCTTGTGAAAGACACCCCGTGCCAGCACAAGGGGAGGAATCGCCTTGCTGCAATTCCGATGCTGCTTGCTGTGACAGGACAGAAATGTCTCTTGGGTACCCAGAATTTGGTTGGCGCCAGAGCTCTGGGAACAGACTGAAAGGCGTGGGTTGTTTTTGGATGAATCATGTTTTTAATCATCAAACACTGCCAATCAGAACTGCAGCAGATTTTCCCCAGAATTTTTTTTTTTTGGTGTGTTTTACCTTAAGAGTGATAATTTCAATTTCAGGCTCGCAAGTCTGCATTAAGCACACGTAGGAACCTCATGAGCACTGAGTAACAAAAATTCCCAGCCCTCTTGTTGGACATGGAGAACCTTCAGCATCGGCAGATTGGGTGGGTTATGAAACTGTCCCAACATTAAATCTGAGATAATAATCATTCCAGCGTGCACAGGGATCAATTCTATCAGTAAATTACTTTAATTAGGAGAGAAGGTGATGTAGTTATTAAGGTGTGAGCATGGGACTGTGGACTGGGGGCATTTTGGTTTGCCTCAATTTCCTACCTGTAAAGTGGGAATAATATCACCATTCTGATCCATGGAAACAGCCATTCCATTAGGGAATTAAGGACAAAGCTGTTGACACGTAGGTGATGGATTATTAATGAATGAGCTGTATTTCAGTGATAAACTGCTGATGGATCACTGGGTGTATGTTCTTTAGCAGAGCTGCAGAGGTGCACATCCTGTCTCTGCCTATAACCAGGTATTTGTCAGCGGTTGTGAAAACCTCACTCCCAAGCCACTGTGGCACCTATCAATACGATTTTGGGTGAGCAAGGGTTCACTTCTATTTCTATTTAGGTATTTCCCCACTTCATTCATAAATTTTCTCCTTTTAATCTTTGGAACAACACCAAACACTGTTGTTTTCTGCGTTTACACTCAAGTCTTGTCTGATCACTGAGGATTTTTTAGGTTTTCCACCTTTCAGCTCACTCTACTAAATAAGGCAGGTGGTGAGAAGTTGGAAATTTCCTTTTGTCCCTCCTGGGTCAATTCCATTTGTTCCTGATTTACCCAATGCCCCAGCTGAGCGATGGATCAATGAGACACAAGCAAAAGTGTAAGGACAGGATGTCCCACGTGCTTAAACATGTGGTTAAGTGTTTGGCTCAAGAGAAGTTTTCATAAGGATTAGATTTAATGCAAGGAAAATGAGTAATCCCACGCATGACCCAGGTTTCCCTGTGTTAGATGCTGCCACATTCGGCCCTACTCTGAAGAAACTGCTGTTCCAAGCGTTTTAAGACCTCCATAATTTAAAAACATGAAAATCTCCAAGAATTTTAATAAATAAATAAATAAGTAAACCAGAACCAAAACCAACAAAACCCCTCTCAGGTAAAACTTCCAATAAATCCATGTTCAGCTCTACTTTACCGACCACAATTATCCACTGAGGGATTTCGTTCAGGACTTGTTTACTGAGGGTATTATTTATTCATATCGGTTGCTAAATTGACAAAGATCTGCAGGGATGTTTCAGCAGTTGTAGACAAAATCGGGCAGGCAGAAGGAACCCTTGCTCCATAGCCTGATCCAAAATCTATTCCAGAGTAAGGGATTTCCAATAAAAAGACTTCCAGGAAACCTCTACCTCTCCAGCTGGATCGAGCTGACTCAAAGGGGAGCCCAAACAGGAGGACAAAACAATATCCTGAGTTGGGAAATGAGAGAATGGAGGTGACACAGTTGTGTCTTTGCACAATGTGTGTATTTAACGTATTTTCACCTACTCTTTCTATTTCAGCATATCCTTAAATGATGGCCAACAGGAAAAATCCAGGGAAACCCACAAGTAGGAAGCTCAGATGAACCCAGGGAAGTCTCAGCCTGAGGTTGTCTAAGA
The DNA here is from genome assembly GCA_013397115.1 of Edolisoma coerulescens. Classification (NCBI taxonomy): domain Eukaryota; kingdom Metazoa; phylum Chordata; class Aves; order Passeriformes; family Campephagidae; genus Edolisoma; species Edolisoma coerulescens. Next base: position 1,272,221 of record VWZW01006244.1, read on the forward strand.
TTTGGTGCTCACAGAGCTGAAGACAAAAGTCCTGAGCAGATTTGCCTTCAAGAGAATCACACCAACATGGCCCAGATTAGATCCCCGAGCCTCATACTCACTTTAAACTTTTGCATTCCTCTTGCATGTGGTTTGTACATTATTAGTGTCTACTTTTATCAACTCCCCTTTAAAACCACTTGGGAGCTTCTGTTTGTGGGGCTTTTTTTTAGGATATGTGGAAAGAAACCACTGGGGCAGCCAAGTCAAACCTCTAATTTTTGTGAATATCAGTCTTTGGGTTGTCTTTTCTGCTATTTCTCCTCTTTTTCACAGAAATGGGTAAGGAATTGTGGTCAGGCTGTTCCTTGGGAGAACAGGCTGTCCTCAGCTGGAGCACAGCTCCTGAAGATTGGAAATAAAAGCATTTTGCCTCTTCCCTTCATTGTATGAGCATCACTTCAGTGGGCTTTGAGTGAAATCCATATTTCCTGGAAAGAGCTGGCCTCGGAGGGCATTGGATAAAGTAAATCAGAATCCTGGTCATGTTTTTACACCCTGAGCCCTGTGCAGAGCTGCTGGCAGCTCTTGGATAGCCAGTGAAGACGAGATCAACTTAGTGCGCAACCAAGATTCGGGATTTGATCAAAGTGAAGAGATAAGAATCCCAAAGGCCATCTTTATGGCTCTGTTACTGATAAGGTGGCAGAGCAGAGACTAATCTAGATACCAGCGTAATTGATAATAACCTTGGAGCTTCTCGGAGCTGTTTAATGTCCCAGGAATCTGGGGAATGTTGCTGCATGGCAGAATTCCTGCCGTGTGCCTGACACAGTTCCTACCTCGGGCTGTGACAGGAGGTATTGGGTCAATACTGAGCAAAAGTATTACTTCAGCCCCAAATGTTGCATGCCTGAGATCTTAACTCCTCGTGCACCCCCAATCCTGGGATACCACACCACGAAGGTGAAGAAAAACGCGCGTCTCTCTTGGATAATTCAGCACCTGGGAGACAATCCAAATCCACCAGGCGAACTCACGTCTAGGAGCTGGGGAGCTGTGTGTCACACCTCAGCCTGGAATCAAACAGCTTTCAGTAGCTATGGGAAAACACGCAAACAGTGACTTCCAGCCGAGACAAGTTCAGCACAGCTCGGCCAGCGGGGTGGAGGCTCCAGCTTTTGACTCACCTAATGGAGTTACAGCCCAAGGACCACGAGGGTCCCCGTGCAATGAGCCACGAAGTCCAGCCAGGGCTGGGAGAAGGAGTGGAGAGGATCTCTGGGTGGATTTGGCTGCCAGCTGGATGGGAAGTGTGAGATCCTGCTCCCGAGCTTGTCTCAGCTGGAAGGAACTCACCACAGACATAATTCATCCCGGCTCTGTCCCTTCCGTACAAATCCAATCCCAAGGCATTTTGGAGCAGCACACAATGTACCATGGCAAGGCTGCTGGAATGCAGGGATCTCTATCAGCTCCCTGGGAAGACAGGCCCTCAGGTGGGGCCAAACAGCACTCCTGGGCTTTCAGAAAGCCAGGACTCAGGTCCTTAACAGCATTTAGCAGCCAGTCTGTCCCTAAAGATACCAACCCACCTTGGCTGTGATGACAAAACCCTTCCTTCTGCCTCCCGGCTGCATTTACACAAGGATCTGATGGCAACTCCACAGCCAGAGCACCCCGGGATTCCATCACACTCCTGGAGACCCCCAAAAATAGTTTACAAGTTCCATATGCCCTTCTTCTATCAGTATCTTGTCAGGTCAATAATAAACCCTGACTGTTTGCTACATAAATGCACTTTTTGGGCCATTTTCTGTGAGAAGCCTCTTCTTAAACACCAAATCTTTGATTAAGGAGCATGCTGGTTGCTTATCAGCAGGGTGCTTAAGAGAGAAGTAGCACAGCCCTTAAACAGTGTTGATCCCAAGAGTCTTTTACATCTGTTGTAGGTACAGCCCTTTCACACCCTTTAATAATGGGCAGTCGAGAAATGACCACTTCACACACTGAGGGTGTGCCCAAAGGAGGGGAATGTCTGTGTCCTGCTCCTCTAAGCGGCATGAGATCAATTCTTCCCTCCATCCTCACTCAGGAAAATCCAAAGTAAAGCATTGATCTGACCTTAGGGGGTCTGACAAAGAATTATCTGTTCTCATGCACTCAGGAGCTTCTCAAAGGCTCATTTGCAGCTCAGGTAGGACCCATCTCACTGAACATAAACCACCGTAAATGCAGTCTGACCTTTCACCCAGTTCCTACTAGATCTGGTGAAAGGAAAGGTTCTTTCAGGCAGCAACTCAACCATATCTCAGTTATGACAACCTGAGTGAGAGAATTCCCATTTCTGGAATCACAGAATAGTTTGGGTTGGAAGTGGCCTTTAAAGCTCTTCTGTCCAAGCCCCCTGCCATGACCACGGACATCTTCAAGCACGTGGGGTTGTTTAGAGCCCAGTCCAACCTGGCCTTGAATGTTCCCAGGGATGGGTTGTCCACATTTCTGGGCAAACTGTGTCAGTGTCTCACCACTCTCATCATAAAAAATGTATTCCTTATACCTAATCGGAATCAACCCTCTCTTAGTTTAAAAACATTGTCCCTTGTCCTATCACACAAGGTCCTGTTAAAAACATTGTCCCTTGTCCCATCCCAGCTGGTCCTGCTAAAACGTTTGTCCCCATCTTTCCTGCAAACCCCTACAGCACTGGAAGGGGCTCTAAGGTCTCCTGAGACCTTCTCTTCTCCAGGCTGAGCAATCCCAGCTCTCTCAGCTTGTCTCCAGCCCTCTCAGCAGTTCTGTGGCCTCCTCTGGCCCTGCTCGGGTGCTGAGGGCTCCAGAGCTGGATGCAGCATTCCAGGTGGGGGCTCATGGGGGCAGAGTAGAGGGGTAGCGTCACCTCCCTCGCCTGTGGGGGTGCAGCCCTGGGTTTCTGGGCTGCAGGTGCACATGGCTGGGTTAAATCCATCCTCTCACCCACCAGCAGCCCCAAATTCAACTCCCCAGGGCTGCTCTCAATCCCTTCATCCCCAGCCTGGATTGATCCCAGGGTTTGCCAGGGTCTAGGAACTTGCACTGGCCTTGTTGAACCTCAAGAGTTTCCCACAGGCCACCTCTGGAGCTTGTCCAGGTCCCTGTGGATGTCATCCTTTCCCTCCATTGGGCCACCTGTGACACCCAGGTTGGTGTTGTGTGCAGAAGGTGCCCTCGATCCCACTGTCCCTGTCACTGATAAAGGATTAAACAGCGCTGGACAAAACACAGACCCCTGAGGGACCCCGAAGGTCACTGATCTTCCTATGGACATTGAGCCACTGACCATCACCCTCTGGATGTGACCATCCAACCAACCTCAACCAACAACAACCATCCTCATCACTAAACACTCCACCCATCAAATCCATGCCTCTCCCATTTAGAGAGAAGGATGTTATGGGCACAGAATACACTTGCTGATCAGGTCAGAAGATGAGTTTCATGATGATCAGCATGAAGGAACTCAGACCTGGTCACAGCAAATTATTGCAGTCAGTGGAAAGTTATAATTTTAGTTTGTTATCCCTGGTACACAAAGTCATGAATTGGTAATTTCACCCTTTTGTATCTAAACAAGTGAATGTCCAAGTCCTGAGGCTGAGGCACAGATAAATGAGAGTCCATCCAGTCACATCCAGAATTCCACCCCTTCCATTGCCACTCCCATGTCTTTGGATTCTGCAACAGCTTCACCAAAATCAGGGCAGCTCTGGAGAGTCACACCAGCGGAAGATAAGCCCTCACTGAATTCCGGTAAAACAGCACTCATTTGGTTCCACCCAGCCATAAAATAGAAACCTCCATCACACATTCCCATGGTCTTGCCTGGGATCATGTTGAATAAATCAAATGATGATACTTCCATCATTTTAACACCACTCCTCTACACTGTCATTGCAGAGCATCCAGGCAAAGTTGTTTTCTCTGATATTTAACTTGTATCCCCCTTTCTTTCCTTCTCCAAGTCATGCTCCTGGTATCCCGTGGAATGATCGCTCCTTGCTTTCCTTTACTACATACACCTGACAAATGTTTGAGAGCTATTATCCTATCATTCCTTGGCCCAGATTAGTACTTAGAGCTAATCTTTGCTCATCAGCATCAGTCCTTCCAGCCCTCTGGCTCTTTGACTACCCTCCAGTTTGTCAATACCTTCCTGGCACGAGCGCGGGATGGAACCCGGCAGTCCAGGTGCGCTCGCTCCAGAGCCATATCACCACATCAGCCCCATTCCCGGGCTCGGAGCGCTGGCTCATGTGGGTTCTCCTCGCCTGTCACCTCTCATTTTGCACTCAGGCTGAGGGGTGCGTGCCTGTGCAGAGCCGATCCCCTCCCGTGGATCCGTGGGGAGTTGTGCGCGTTGGCATGGCAACGCTTTTCATAAACGTGGAGGCCGGGGCTCTGCCTCCCTCTGTTTACTCACCAAGGTGACGAGAAGCAAGGTATTGGCACACAATGAATGAGATCCAGTAATTCACAAGTTGCTGCCTGCCAGCAGAGCTGCTGCAACTGTCCATGCGTGTGCTCCGAGCCTCCACCAAGACAGCGAGGCTTAAATCTCTTCCTTTGCCCTTGACATTGGATTAAGTTGAGGTCATGCACAGGTGTTGCAGTGCTGCTGAGGGCTGTGAACGTGTCAAGCCACAGCAGCTCTACTGCAATCAGTCACCTGAGCATGATGCATTTTTTTTTATCACAAAGGAAGTACAATGCTTTGATAACCCGCCTGTCTTTAGTGCAGCTGCTTCTGGTAGTAAATTGAAGATTATCCCGTGTAACACCACAACTTATCCTTCTAGGTAAGAAAAACATCCTAATTTTCTTCTCCAACAAAAATCAGACCCAGATCTAAATCAGCACTACTCGATTACTCTTGAAAGTGAGAACTACTTAAAGTCAATTTAGAATCGGTGACTGGTAGTAGGCTACCAGTGTCTGGAAACTGTGGGCTTCCCTCATCTCTACACATTAAAGTGAACTTCCACTTCCCTGAACAGTGGCTCAACTGGATCCAAATTAGCTGAACCAAAACACAGGAGGTTGGTCATTTTTTTCTTTCATACTTTCATGTTGCCCAGGGAAGTTGTGGATGCCGCAGCTCCAAAAGTTCTCAAGGCCGGGTTGGAAAGGCCTTGAGCAACCTGGCCCGGTGGGAAGTGTCCCTGCCCATGGTGGGGGGAATTGGGACTGGAGGATAATCCTTAAGATCCATTCCAACCCCTTAACATTCTAGAATTCTCCAATTCTGTATTTCATCCCACTGTCTCCGTGATCAACAATTCCCTGTGATCGTCAAGACCTCCATGGGCAGGCTGGCAGAGCTCTCAACCATCATTCCCATTATTCCCAGGATAAATCTTCATTGCTGCACATAATTTAGCTGACCTTGCTTTACACAACACCACTTTCAGTCAGGAGGCAGACATTCCAAAGCAAACCTCCCAACAGCTGCCTTTTGGGAGAAATTGTATGTGCCTGCTTGAAATTCTCTGGATATTTTTTTTCCCCCCTTAGTTTATCACATGTTGAATTCTCAGGCTGGAATTCAACTGCTCGAGCACAGGTGTGTTGAGTACCTTTTGAGGTGCTTTCCAGCATCCACCTGGCTCCAGCCTGCCTTCCTAAAGCATGTGGATTCCTGGGGTGACACAAAACATCCCTTTGGATGACACTGCACACTCCTGCATTCACAGCTACAAGGAACCTTAAATCTCCACTGACTTGGATCACTCGCTAGGCATCAACAGTGTAGAAAGCCAAATGAAAATATCTGGGTCTGAAGCTCAGGAACCAGCTCGATTACCTAAATATTTCCTAAATATTTCCATGTGAAAAACCCTATATGAGATACTTACACAAGACGAGATCATGAGGGACCTGTGGGAAAACTGCCCATGGACTCCAGGGAAATCTCAAATGGCTTTAACCACCTACATTTAGCCAAAAGTATCAAACTCCCAGGGAGGGTTATCGCTGTCCTGTTTGGAAATTCACAATTTCCACAGGACTAAAGTCTTTTAGTCCTTTCCCCTGCTTAGGATTGTACAGGAAATTAGGAATCCCAAAACTGAGATTATGGAAATGACTAGCTGTGTTAGGGAAGGAAACTTGGAAAAGGTTATCTATGTTAGGGAAAGGAAACTTGCAGCATTGTACAGGCTATTGAAAGATACTGATTTAAAAGAGTAAATAAGTGCTTGGGCCACTATTTCTACAGCTCAAAGCCTCTTCATTCATCTCCTATGCACTCAGTACCTTGGAACTTGACCAGTTCTATGATTTTGGCTCACATGAAAGCAGGAATTGCACCCTGCAGAGAATTTCCAGTTCTCTGAGTCATCGTAAACACCTATAAAATGTATAGAAATCACTAATGATTTACCTACACGGGACACCATCGCAGAGCAGCAAGGAGTGGAGGTGTATTCCTACCTGCTCCTCACAAACCCTGAAATACAAACAGTCAGCAGCATTTGAATGATCTGCAGCAGAATGTCTCAAAGTAACTCATTCTCCTTTGAAAGGTGCTCCATATTGAGGCCATAGTTTCTGGGATATGTGGGATTGGCAGGTCTGACATTGGATCTTTGGGAGACCTGAGCCCTTCTGAGGGGCAGGTGGAAGCTCCTTGGATGGCATAAGATCCTCATCGTCTGCAACAAAATTGATTGACAAAATCGTAACGGGAGGTGAGATCCATTTGTCCAGCTGATGACCTCATGGAGTGGTCTCCATCTGAGCGAGTCATCCAGATTTCCCTCTCAGCAATTAAGTGAATTAAGAAACACCATTTGAGGGCACAGTTCAAGGTGTTTTCACTCCCATTTTTTTTAACATCTTTAGGGTGAGGATCGTGTCTCACTACAATCATTTCTCCTCCTTATCGACCACAGAGGAGACAGGAAAAGATGTCTCTGTTGCAGATGTCTGAGCGAGGATGTCCTGGAGCACGTTCTGAAGGAATCAGTGCTCAGACACCACCGCACGATAAATCCCCGTCTCCACTTAGGGCTCAATCTCATGGTCAAGCAAGCGGAGCTCAAATTACTGCCTAGTGCTAGTTGACCCACAGCAATCCTACATATGCGAATCCCTAGCCTACAGCAAATGCTGGCAAATGTGATTTAAATTAACCCTTTTTTATTGTGGGTAAGCAAAGTCTAATTACCTCACTTGCTGCAGGCGAGCCGTGAGCACACAGACAGGTACCAAGGGTCAGCTGATGTGTGGTAACTTGTTGCACCGCAGAAACTCGATCAGGAGTTTAATTTGCTAGAACTTCCACACACAGGCAAACCCTTAGACCTGGATTCTAATTTCTCCCAAAGCCTCGGGCAGTACAAAACTGGCTAAAAGTTGTGTTAAGGAGAGGGAGAGGTCACAGCGATGCCCCTCCGTGCTGGGAGGTGCCGCAACATGGTGGACATCAGTATTGCTCCAAACCCCCCCATTTTGTACAAATCTAACAGTGGTAACAATAAAAAAAAACCCCTAAATTCCTTAATCTTTTTCCAGCTTAAAGCATTAAGAGCTGCTTGTATCAAAGAGCAGCAAATCTGTTGCACCAGAGGCAGCCAGCATCCTTATAACAGAGCCGTGCTGAATAGAAGACAATAAAAGGCATTGATTTCTCACAAATAAATCAATTTTTAGGTAGATTAATAGGACTTTTGCTTCTGAGGCAGGAAACAACAAAATGAATGTCACCAAAGGTCCTTAGTCACAAGTACCATGGCAGCCCAGTCATGTCTAAGTCAAGTCTAAGTCACAAATTCGACCTCTTTGCTGTTAGAAGAGACAACTTTCAAGAGAGACACTGAGAATTTTACTCTCCCATCCCACCTCTGCTGTCTGCTACCAAGACAGAGGTGATCAGCAGCGTTATGACCATATGCAGAGTCCTGCTCACCTCACCAGCCTGGGGCAGAACACAGGAATGCTTCATTCCCGGACCTTCAGTGATCCATGGGGTCCATAGGACACTCCAGAAATTATCTACTCCAAGCACTCTTGAAGTGACAAACTCCCAGCCAAATACTTGGATTATATGAAGCATTTTTTCCAATTTGGAAGTGAAATGGGAACCAGTGGTGGTTCACTGAAACCAGCCAGACTCAGCTCAGAAGTAGACCTGAAGTGTGGTGAAGTCAATGAATCCCCGACTGGCCAAATCCCTCAAGAGAAAGGATGGATTCTCCCTCCCTGCTGACAGCTTCAAGATCTCAGCTCCAGACTCTTCCCCAAAAATGCATTTCAGCCCAACTTGGTTGGGTGAAATGGAGAAAATGTGGTGGAACCCTCATTGCAATCCTAAAAAATGAGCCCATAGACCTTTACATCCCAGACCCACTCTCAAATGGGTCAAACTATCAATCACTAATGCTGGAATTTCCTGGGATGGGACTCAGTTCACAGACTGAGACAAACACAGATGTCTGCACACAAAAAAGTCCTTCTGCCTTTACACAGAATATTTGGCAATTAAACCTTATCTGTGCTGGACTGCAGGGAACCCCAGTCACCTCTGGGATCAAGCTCTCAGTATTTATAAGAAAGCCCTGGAAATATGGACCTGTTTTATGCTAAAGAGCTGAGTTTGCTACTCTCACCATTCCCTCTGACTTCCTAAACAAGGCATTGATTGCACTGCACCAACAAATGAAGGAGTTTCTTAAATCCTAGGGGGAACATGATGCAAAGAACAGGAAAGCAAAGGGAAAGGTGTTCAGACCCTTTGGAGCTACAGGAAAGTAGATGGATGTTTCAATTAGAGAAAAATTAGGTCAGTTCTGTTTAAATTTTGCAGAGCTGAAACTTTGCGTTAACTTGGAAACGCAGTTGAAATCACTTTTGCCATAACGGTAAGAATGGGATAATTATCATAAAAAATAAACTGCCATGGAACTCTGGAGGTCACTGGAGACCAGACCCACACTCTGCAAAGCCCTACGAGTTGTGATGATATCCCTCATTTGCTCAAGGTGTTCTGGGGAAACCTCCCCGCTTCCAGGTTGCCTCCTCTGAACACACATCCACGAAAGCCTAATGAAACACCGAGGTTTGCTCTTATGCAATCAGTCTGGAGACAGAGACTTTCTCACTGGAGAGGTTTGCAGCAAAGCAGAGCAAGAAGGAAGCTTCCAGAGTGTGGTTAGAAAGTTCTCTGGAGTCAGGGTTGCTGGACGATTAGCACAATTAGATTTTGGGAGGACGTGTAGGTACTAGCAAACTTCTCAAGCCACGGCTCTGTGCAAGCAGCTCCCACAGCTTCCTCAGCCACAACGAGCTCGGGGTTCATCTCTGCCCTGTGATATCGTTAGTGTGACATTTGTCACCTGCTGTCCCCATCCTCCAGGCTATGGAGCTGTGCCAGTTCACACCATTCCAGCCTTAAACAGGTTCTCAAGGCTGCAGGACTTCAATAGATTTGCAAAAAAAAAAAAACCCTCTGGATTCACCAGGACTGGAATTTCACACATGCTCATGGCAGAAACCAATGTTCAATGGAGTTCATCTAATCTCTCTGGAACACCTTAAAATTAGGAATTCAGTTAATGATATCACCCAAAACCTCTCTGACCTCATAACAGAATAATCAGAGCCACAGAGGAGCAACTTGCTCTGTCCTAAGATAGATGGCTGGAAGAGGTGGAGTTGAACTGCTCTCTGGGGGAGTTAGTCCCTAATAAAGGTTTCTACATGGAAGTTATACACCAGATATTTAATTTTGGATGACAAAAGCTTGCCACGATGAATCGCATCCTTCTCCTGAGCCATGGACGCACACAAAAATATCCAACAGCAAGTTCAGAGGGAGAGGTTTTGAAATCAACTCTCAGCTTGGTTTTAAACTAAAAGAGAATAGATTTGGATGGGATATAGGGAAGAAACTCTTGGCTGTGAGGGTGGTGAGGCACTGAAAGAGGTTGCCCAGAGAAGCTGTGGCTGCCCTTGGATGCCTGGAAGTGTCCAAGGCCAGGCTGGACGGGGCTTGGAGCAACCTGGGATAGCGGAAGGTGTCCCTGTCCATGGCAGGGGATTGGAATGAGATGATCTTTGAGGTCCCTTCCAATTAAACCCCTTCTATATTTCTATTATTTCTGTGATTCTGTAGTTAACAAACACTGTCGGCAACTCAATGTTTCTCCAAAACACTGTCAAAGTTCTACCAAGCAATTGGTGAGTCACAAACCATGAGTTGCCCTCTGAAGGGTGCAGTGGTGAAAAACTGCTTCTGTTTTCTCTACAAGGTCTTGGTTGTCCCATCACAGCCATAAATGGTTATACAGGTCTGGTAACAATGCTCCAGTTCTAAAGAAAAATGTCAATTAGCAGACCTGAGGTCAGCAACCCTTTCCTAGAGTGGCCAGAACCAGCTGCTCCAGAAAAAACTGTTAAATGCATCACACGGGATGTTTGTGGAACACCATTTCCTTGCAAAAATCTTATTCTGGTCTTCATTAGCCAGATGTCATTTTAAGCCCAGAAATAAAAGTCCCAAAATACTCTTTGTTATTAACTATGACAATCCTGACTATTTGTAGTAACTCCGCAAATATTACCTGGAAAAAATGTATTGAAAAATACCATGTTTAAATCGGAAGAGTTTGAAGAAGAAGATTTGGGTCTTTTACCTCTTTTCTCCAGGCAGCATCAACAAGGAAGGTCAAGGACCTGACAAACACTTCAGGTTTCTCATCAGCCTCTCTTAAAATAGGGATGAAAACCTCCCAGACACCAATTGGCATCACATCAATGATATTTGTGGGGTGTTCAGGCACCCAGTCATCCCTCCCATCTTTACCTGTCTAAAAGGGAGGTGTTTAGGCTGTTTCTAGAGTGGATGGAGAAAGATAGGCAACTCCAGACAGTGATTCATCACATCCACTAGAAAGATCCCAATCTCAGGAAGGATGAATCGCCCTCAGAAGGTGCCCAACTTTCTAAGGTGGTTGGCTCAGATAGCTGAGCATTACATGGCTAAAATTAAGTGAGTGAATCTGGTCCAGAGGTCTCTTAGGGGAGGTTCTGTCACCCAACAGAGCACAGATACCACTCCTTGTGTGCTTGGAGATGGAAGGAGTGCTCAGACATTCAGAGAAAACCCTGCTTTCAAAGCAGAGTTGTCCCCAGCTGGTGGAACGCTTCCTCAAGAATGAATTGAATCTTCCCCATCTTGCTTGAAAGGAGATGCCTCAGATAACTTGAGTCAGCCTTTGGGATCATCATGAGACAAAGTCCCAGCCCATAAGTAAGTGGGCTGTTAGTTTTGCGGGTATTTTTTTGGTTTTTTGACTGGAACATTCAGTCCAGTTCTTGGAATATTTTAAAGGCGTTTTCCCTTGCTCTGTCCTCGGGCTCGTGCACAGTTATGCCATGCCTGCTCCTAGGCAAGGTTTCTATCTGTGCAGCACTGGAAGACTCAAAGACCACTATTCCAAGGTCTTTCCTTCAGAAAATCAAAGTCTTTCCTTCAGAATGTTTTGCTGGGATTGTTCATCCTTATGGAAAGCACTTGGAAAAGCACCTGGTTGACCTCAAGGCAACCTGGGAGCATTGCTCATCCCACAACCACACCACACTGGCTAAAGAGCGTTTTATGTGCCTGACTTCGTATCTCCACATGTTTAAATCTCTTCAGGGCTCGGGAGCTGGCTGTGAGAAACAGGAATATTAATATTCTGTCAGTGCCCAGAAGGTCTCTGACTATGAGGCAAGCAAAGCTGGTGTGGTGTCTGTAGATTATCTGCCCTTGTTGGCTGATCCTGGCCACCAGGACCTCAAGGACCTCAAGTTCTCTGCCAAAACAGTGCCATGGAGCCAATCTCAGCAAATCCTTTCTAGCAAACCAAGGATGAACAGAAATAATTGTAATTTGAAATGGAGAAATGGCAAAAATTGTGGTTTATGTAAAGCAGAGGAGTTTGATTTTTATTTTTTGGGATGGCTTTTCACAGGGTACTGAGGTTAGAGGCACAGGCCCAAGTTACTGGGAGTCAAACCAGGGTGTGAGCCATGTGAACACCCATATGAACGTTCTTACCCCCTGGTAAATATGAACCATCTCGTGTTTATTGCAGGGAAAGAGCATTCACACGGGCAGTTACCACAGAAAAACTGGCATCTGATGAGTTCACACCCTAACCTACCTCGTGGTAATTTGTTCAGGTGCCCATCCCCTAAGGTGCCATTCCCAAAGTGAAGTTGGAGGACGCAATGTCCCCTTTATACTCAGAGTCAGCAACTCGGTGGTTATGGCACCTACCCATGGGATGGGAAAATGAGCTTTGCGAGTTCCCTCTGCTCGATTCGGAGCAGGGTTTGGAACCCAAGTTTACCAAATCTCAGCAGCACGCCCTCGCCAACGGATTATGCTGTTCCCCAGAACTACCAAATCAATTATTCACATTGATTGAGGCTTGGCCAACGCTGGGGATTCAGCCAGGAACCCGCAGAGCTCGGAGCTCTCAACACCCATCGTAGCTGAGAGCTGGGTGCAGATCAGGATACGCAGTGCACGGATGGATTTTGGGAGTTCTGAAGGATACACACCAAAGTTCTGCAATTCTGCCTTTGCATGCCCCAAAACCCCATCCAGCTGCAAGCCAAGTTTTGCTGCACGTTGTCAGATATGTACAAGCCTTAACCGGGCTCCTTCTCTCCCCTGCACCGGGATAGGGGAGATGGGACTGAGATATGCCTGTAATTTCCATACATTATTACTGTATGTCCCTGATAGCATGGATAATAACATGCTGTGTATCAGCCCAGCACAGGAAAGAATCTCCCTGCTCCCAGGCTTCATCTCAACCCATGCGACCCAGCCCAGTGCCCGAGCACAGAAAATGAACGGAACTGCCCCAGTATTTAAGGATAAACACAAAGCAAACACGGCACTTTCCTGGCCCAGAATCAAAGGGTGAAGCAACTGCAAGGATCAAGACCTAAAGGAGCCCAGAGTCTTAAGACAGGAGAAAAAGGAATTGCTCCAAAGCAGCACTTTCCTGGCCCAGAATCAAGGTATGAAGCAACTTGTGGGTTCCTGAAGGATCTCAGAGTCCAAGACACAAGACAAATAGGTTGTCCCAAAGTTTGTTAGATACGAAGGCAGATTTTCTTCGAGTTCCAGCTGGTTTTGGAGCAGAAGCCAAAGAGAGAGAGCCTTTCCTCCTGAGATTGACAACCCAAAGCTAAGAAGAGGGATATGTGATCTACCTATCTACACATATACATACAGGTGTACGTATTATATATGTATTTAACTGCCTTCTTCCATAATAAATACTTCTTCTCTCCAAAGAATCCTCACAGAAGGTGTTCACTGGGCTTTTCTAGGACACGTCACTGGGAGATGCCAGCACCAATCCACCAGGGAAATGGGTGGCACGCAGCTGTGACTGGGAACCACGGATCTCCAAAGCATTGGAGTCCTTCCTCCTCCTTAAACCTAACGAGGAGGTTCCTTCACTTCACCCCTTCCTCAGCCATACAAAGCAATGAGGAGATTCGTGGCATGGCCCACTCCTCCCATAAATCACATCTCAGAATGAGAAGGGAAGGGGAAGAAACTCTCTGATGATCAGAGGGCTGGAGCAATGGTCCTACAAAGGCTGAGAGAGCTGGGATTGTTCATCCTGGAGAACTGGGAAGACCTCATTGTGGCCTTGCAGTAATTAAAGGGGGCTTATGAAAAAAAAGATGGAGAGGGATTTTATATGTGGGCAGATAGGATTAGACAAGGGAAACAGTTTTAACTAAAGGAGGAGAGATTTAAATGAGATGTTAGGAGGAAGTTTTTTTACTCAGAGGGTGGTGAAGCACTGGATCGGGTTGTGATGCCCCATCCCTGGAAGTGTCCAAGACCAGGCTGGATGGGCCCTTATCAACCTGAAGCAATGAATGACATCCCTGCCCATCACAGGGGGTTGGAACTGGATGACCTCAAAGGACCCTTCCCACCCAAACCATTCTGTGCTCTATAATTCTATGAAACAGAAGATGAATTGAAGAAAACAAAAAACAGAACAAGGAGTTACTCAGTGGGCACTGAAACTGGTGAGCACTGGCTCTTCTGTCTGGATTCAGGATGTCCAGGGAACATGGATGCACACACACACACACTGCTCACACCCTTCAGCCCCTGGGAGGACACTGCTCACATTTCTACCCCATTTAACCGCCCATTTTTGTGAGATTTGTGGATATCTAATATTTTTCAGAACCTCTGCCAGATGAAGCTCATTGGGCCAAGAGGTTTAAATGTCATCACGGGGACAAACAGGCAGCAGGATTGCTTAAGCCTTGGATCATGTAGAAACTAGTTCTGAGAGATGGATTCGAGCAGCAGTGGAGCTGAGAGCCCTTCTGTGAGCCCCTCCTTGCCCCCAGCCCGGGTGTCCCTCTGGGACCTGAAGGACATCAGTCCCTTTGCACCAGCAACTACAGGTCTGCATAAAAACACTTTGGAAAGGCCTGAATTTCACAGAAAAAAAGGCAACATGGCTGAAAATTACACAAATTACACCTGAGGTGTCTCCATCTATTCTTTCCTAATATTAATAATAAAGTCTAACTTAGCACAGTAGTGCCCAAGGCTAAGTTCATGCCTAACCTAGCACTCAGACAGTTTTAATAGCAAAGCCTATGTAGAGACCTGTAATGAGTTTAAAGTTCACATCACTTCCCTCACCCTTCCATTATATTGATGCCACTGTATTCTTCTGTCATCAAAGAAAATTCCAGGCACCTTTCCTGACATCTCTAAGATCAAGGAAATTTGAGATAAACCCAACTCTTCCTCATTCACAGTAACAGAAACAGTCTGGGAATTCGAGGACCAGACAGCACAAGCGCATGAATAAATTTGTACAGATCTTATCAGCAAGGTCAGCAGAACCAAGAAAACGTGAAGCTCAGGTGAAGCTCAGAAGACAACAGGAGTTGGTGAGTCCTGCTGCAGGGATTTCAGAATCAGAATCACGACTGGCTTTGAGGGTGCTCTCTGCCAAGGTGCCTCCACTTGGCAGCTCACTATGGCTACAAAAAATCAGTCCAAATGTCTAAATCTTTGACAAATGATGCTACTGGTTACAAAAAAATCAGTCCAAATGACTAAATCTCTGACAAATAATGCTCCTGCAAGAGCACTTTTCTTGAATCAGCTTTTGCACTGAAACACCACAGAACCCCAAAAGGAGAGACTTTTGCAGAAATACCAATTCCTTGTCCATGGGAGCTGAGGGAAGGATGAGCTTAAGGATTTGGGTACGATAGAATTAAATCATCTGACCTAACCTTGTTCATGCAGGAGTCAGACTCCCAACTGGTCATCTTGGTTCTGTTGATCCCCGACAGAGAGAGATCCTTTTCTCCCGAGATGGACATAGATAGGGCTGGTGAGTCACGGCCAGGAAGTGCCAGCCCTCACTCATGGACTGCAAAGGGAGCTTGGATGACTCCCTCGGATGGGATGTGCAGCTCTGAGGTGGAGGGTGATGAACCCAGCTCAGCAGGGCTGCTGTGCGTCAGCACTGAGCGTGTACAGCTCTACGACACGGAGAACAACCCTAAACTCCTCACTCGTGGTCTCTGCCACGCTGACTCACGCATGTCCAGCTGCCCTGGCTGCTATCCTCACCCAAAAATTGGGTTTTCTTTTTTAAAGAGTGAGTCAAAGGTAACTGGCCCAGCTTTTCCTCCTGGCTCTGCTCAGTGACCCCACCCTGTCCCTTGGAAGGGGATGTGGGCAGCTCTCTCTGCCAGAGCTGGTAGGAAACTCTCGTTTTCCACCTTTCTGATTCTCCTGTGTCCAGGTGCCCAAGCTGTTTGTTTAGGCCTGTGAAGGGCAGAGAAGACATATGGCCCGAGGTCCCATGTCCCAAGGATGTGTTTTAGCTGCTGAATTATCTTTTCCCCCTGGTTAATCACAAAGTCTTTAATTCATTAGATAGTCAAGGTTTTGCATGTTGCCCTGCTCTTCTGGTACCAGAGCTTGCCAAAACTGGGCTCTTGCACGCAAGAATCCAACAAGAGCCTGGTTTCCCCTATTTCTGGAGCCTGTCTGCAGGACAAAATTCCTCAATTTACTTCAAGTCCCAGTGTCAGGGGCAACAGGAGCCACCACCACTCTCACTGCTGCTGGCAGACACCACCAAGGTATCCGTGGCTGTAAATTTAATACAAATTCATACAAATCCTGAATGAGTTTCTCTAATTTGTTTCTCTGAATTAGAATCTCTGTTAGAGACTCTTCTGGTCAACAGAACAACTGCAATTTTAGTGGAGCTGCTCTGAAGCTGTGCTGGGAAACACCCTGCCTTGTCTTAGGCTGGGCTTGACCCTTTCATTCACCAGGAGCCCGAGACTACACACTGAGTCAGCAGGACAGACGGACTCAATGCTCCTCTGGATCGCAGACTTCCCATATGCCCGTGGGCACCTTACACCGAGGGTTTCAGTGGCCACTGAATTAGCATTTCCCTGTCTGATCCCCAATCTTCTGCTAATGTGCCTTATCTATTCTCTTTCAACTTGGCTGTTTGCCCCATCTGTCTGGGCCCTGTACTCTCCCAGGAAAAACCCAGTTCCCACCGTGCCCTCGGTCTTCTGTTGCAAGTGACTTCGAGGTTTTGCAATCAATCCACTAATATCCATGACCCATCCTGCTAGGAAAAAGCTGTGATCCATAAGCTGCTTCCTTCTCCAGATGATATTCCTGTTAGCAATGACTCAGTGTTAGCTGAGTGCTTATATCCATGACTTCTTCACAATTCCGATTTAGGCAGATTTAATCCGGCCTGGAGCACGTGAGGATGGATGAGGTGATTTCTGGATTTAATGGTGGCAGAAGCTGTTACACCTATTTTTGCAAGCCCACAGTGGGATGGATCTCAGTTAAGCCAAGGTGCCCAAGAGTTAGACAGCTAAATCTGCACTGCTTAAAGTCTGTTCTCTCTGCAGCATGCGAGAGGAAATCAGCACGTCAAAAAAAGCAACAGAGCTAATCCACTTTTCCTCACTCTCAGAACGAGCTGAGGGCATTCATGGACCACCACTGACAAGGGGCAGCTCAATAAAATCAGCTGATTGATCACATTGCGGCAATGCCATCAATAAATCTGAGGCATAAAGCACAAATTAGGTGTCTAAGCAGCCCTGCACTTCCCTCCTCTCCTTCCTCACCCAGCCTCATGTTTTGTCTGAGCATTTCCAGCAGCAAATCTTTCCAGGGGATGACCCAACCACAGCCCTGCGAATGCTGCAGCAGAGCAGCTCTCAGGGCCGGGCGATCGGGCTGCCAGTTCCTTTCACTATAGATTTAAAAAATCAGCACTCTTTGTTCCAGCCAGCTGGGGAAGTGGAGAGGCTGGGCTGAGCTTCCCAGTCCCTGAATCCTTCGCTGTAGGAAAATAATTGAATATATCAAAAAGGTTGGATGGGGCTCTGAACCACCTGGGATAGGGGAAGGTGTCCCTGCCCATGGCATGGGGGGTAAATGGATGGGCTCTAAAGTCCCTTCCAACCCAAGCCATTCTGGGATTCTATGGTTCTGTGATCCACAGAAGGGCACTGTCCTCAGAGCCCTCAGGATGGCTCTTCCCCCTCATCCCAAATCCATGGGATCAGTGTGGTACCCAGCTCTCCTGGTCTGGATCACCAAGGCAACTTATTCCATATCAAACTCATCTTGATGGCTGTTCCCAGAAGGTGCAAGAAATTGAAACTTCACAAGGATTCCCTTCAAACACCCTCCTGAGATACGGGATTTTTGCACAATTCTTCTACACCTCTGGAAAGCGACACCAGGACTTCACATGAAGGGTTTTTTAAAGGTAATTTGGTCACTAAAGATTCACATTGAAGGGTCCTCCAAAGGAAATATCCTCTTTCAGCACTCCACATGTCTGTGCAGATCATAAAATGCCCAGGAGTGGCATAAAATGCTCAGGAGTGTATTCAAAGCCAAAACTGACCTGTCCAAAGGGAGATATCTTTGTCCCAGTCACCCAGGATCCCCTTCCAGGCAATGGTTGGGAAACTGGCATGGCTGGGATGGGCTTCATCTCATCCCAAAGGAAATGTCTGACAGATGTCAGATGAGCTGCATCTCATCTCCCACCACTAACTCTAAAGGAATCTTGGTTAAAGATGGCAAAATATTCAGGAAGATTTGCAAAACCAATCACGGATCTCCCAAAAACCAGCATTAACCAGATTTTTCTGTCTCTGGAGGAGCTGTGGGTCTCCCAGTAAATTCTGCAAATCTTATCTGATGCCCAGTGGTATTTCCCTGACATTCACTGGGTTCTGGATGGAGTCCTACCTGTCCAGACTGTCCTATTTCTTCCCAGCTACAGCAGGAAGAAATTGGGAATTCTCCCTTAAGTGTGTCCCTCAGGCTGCTGAGGATTTAGAGTTGTTTTGTGTCATGCTACACAACACTGTCTAGCAACAGGCTCCATTGTTGTCCTTGTGGGGGCAGAGGCACAAACTGAATAGAAGGCTTGGCAACTGTTCAAGGAGCTCCATTCCCGCCTTCCCACCCCTCGGGAAATATCTCTATTAGACAAGGTGCACCCCTTGGGAAGCCCAGGGAGCTCCTGCTCTGCCCAGCGCAGCCTGGATTTGTCTCACAGGCTCAGCTTTGCAGGGATGGGCTCTGCCTTTGCTCCCTGCTCCATCCCACAGTGGGAATTCTGTTGGATAATGGTGACTTCCCTGGAAAGCTGGGCGTGCATAACTTTTGCCATAGAACTGCGTCTGCCAGCGGAGATGTAGAGGAAATACAAACCTGGAAAGTGAAATTAAGGGACATGGTCTGGGAAAAGGGAAAAGGGTTTGTTTTCAGAGGACTGAAAGCAAAATGAAGTCAGAGGAATTCCTGAAATGCAGAAACATCTGCGACTGTGTCCCTCTGCCAAGATAACTCTCAGGACAGGGCCACAGGGAAACCACTTCAGATCTCTCTTTAAGAAGTTCTGAGATAAAGTTCTATCACAATCTTGACTTGTGGGTGTGGTTGGGGGATGGTGGCAGGCTCTGGATGTGTCTAAGAGCACGAGGAAGATGCAGTTGTTCTCTGGAGTATCCTGGATTGAAGGCAGGAGTAAACATGTTACAGAGGAAGCTGCAAAACCCTCAAACTGCTGAGGCTCTCAGCAGCTAGGCTGAGACAGGGCAAAACATGGATTTCCTGAGGAGAGGGGTGGTCTAGAGGTTTTCAGTACCAGCCTGGATGCCATGACTGTTCCTGCACCCATTCCAATACACCCGTGAGCACTAAATAGATCATAAAATATAGGAAAACAATGGACAACAAGTCTGTGACTTGATTTGAGACGTGTGAAATTGCGCCTGGAAACGGGAAATATGGATTTTGACAGCTAGGAAACAGGCAAATGTGCAAACTCTCAAAGGGGATTCCTTGTGTTGGGAATAATCTGACTAAACCTGGATGACATCGGTGGAGATTGCTCTGAGCTGGTCACCTCAACTCCCCCACTGGCATAGGGATGTCACCAGCCAAGCTCCATCAAACACCTGGGGCATGAATTGCAGCAGAAGAAAGTGCCCAATTCTCCTCAAAGAAAGGAGCCAAGAGCCCCTGGATTGATGGAGACGCCAAAATTGCAGATATGTGATGGATAAAGTGAATTCCACCCTGGGGCTTTGCTCAGTTGCCTGCAGATGGGCATGGAGTGATGCTGGGATGCTCCAGGGTTTTCCTGACTGGTCTCCAGCTGCTGCCAAGAAAGGAGCAGGTCACCAGTGGACTGGGTACAATCCCTGCCAGGCCTCTGAGGACAACCAGGATGTCACCAAGCATCTCACCCAGCAGCAGAACCTGTGCACGGACTCCTGACTGTGACCTGGCCATCTCCATTTGCGGGCTAGGTGCCATTCCAGGGAGGCAGGTTTAAACCAGGAACACAGGGAATGGTGCCTGGCAACCAGGAAAGCTCCCACACCTGTGATGAACACGAGGCCAGGCTGGAAATGTGAGGGGTCTGCCATATCCTGAGCCTTCTCCAACACACTCTGAGCCTGCAGACCCCCATGGGAGAGGAGAAAAGGCCATCCCAGACATCTGGAATCCCTTGCAAGGCCGGTGATGCGAGAAGGGAACCACCCACATGCTCTGATGTGACCTTGCTGGTGAAGCCTGAGAGTGCAAAGGTGCACCAGGAGAAAAGCATTTCACACCAAGGGCGTGAAGGAATCTCCACCTCGGGAAAGAGCAGCAGCATCCCTGCTAATAATTACCACTGGATCCATAGAAGCATAACTGACTGCTTTAACACCAGGGCAGAAATGCTGAGGAGGAGGAGGAGGAGGAGGAGACCAAAAGCACCTTGAACTCCTTTGATGGCCCAGTCCCTACAAATGCAAAGCTCTCTCCGGGTAGCAGCAACACCCAGATGGGAAGGGGACTGTGAATATGCAGGTGACAAACCAGGAAGAGGGACAAACAACACCTTTGTGATGCAGAGCACTCTCCCCCCGGCTCCCAGGCTGCTTTTGAAAGCCGTGCCCTATGTTAGGAGTTCAGAACAAGGGAGTTAATGCATCAGTTCTCCTTCCCTCCCCGCGTTTTTTGCGAGTTCCAGCAGAATTTGGAGTGAACATATGAACTGATGGGATTTTAACAGGTTGTGCTAAGATGGACTTAAACCAAATCCTTCCACTTTTAAAGGGAAAATAGGGGAAAAGAGCATCGTGAGTGGCACAGGACAGATGGAAACAGTTGGCATGGACACTTTCAGGAGTGGCTTTCCTGCAAGACCAACCCTAGACCTGACCCAGCAGAGCCCTGATGGATACCCCATGGGAAGGCTCCTGCCTGGATATTCCCCCCCCCTCAGTATTAAGCCCCACTGACCTGCCTTGGCTCTGGGCTTTGTCTCTCGGTGGTGCCAGCAAAGCAGAGATGGGTTCAGAGAGACCTTTTGGGCTGGGGACACTCCTTCTGCAGCCTTGGGGCTGGGCCCAGTCCAGCCTTAGCCGAGCACATGGACAAGACCCATGTGCTCTGGCCAGTGCTTCCCCCCCACCTCTTCCCCTTCCTCTCCCCCATATTCCAGTGGGTTTAACTGGTAATGCCACCCCAGTGCCAGCCACCACCTGACCAGGCAGAAACCACCAAGCTCCACATCCCCACAAGTCCTTCGGTGCCTCTTTGGAACCTTCTCCTGCCCAGCCACGACCTCCAGACCTCCCTCATGCTCTTCCTCGCCTCTTTCCAGCCACACTCTCCATCCCCACGGGGTTTTCTTGGGGGACCACGGCACGAGCACGAGTCCAGTCCTGCTCTGGGAAGGGAATTCCACCGTGGATGTCAGTGGGACCAGTCCCAGGGGACGAGGCTGTCACACCCAGCTCAGCTGTCCGGCCCCACAGGGAGCACCCTGACTCAGTGCCCGCAGGATTCCTCCCGCGACACCCTTGTGCAAGGCCTGCTAAGTGCTGTCATTGTGCCCAAAAAAGCCTTTGAAACGCTTTGAATCCCGCACTCGAGGAACGCTGGGCAAGGGCAAAGCCGGGCATCAACCCCTGCTCATCCCGCCGGGATTTTCCTGCGCTCCCGGGGGTGCGAAGGGAAAATATTTGCTCCTCGTGAGGTCTAACGTGGAATAATCTCCCCCTCCTGCTGCTTTGCACCAACGATGCAGGAATTGGTGCAGGGACTCGGCTGCTGCAGGGCTGGATGGAAGAGGGATGGCAGCAGGAAAGGGATCCCGCAGGTTTGGGATGGAGACACCGGTGAGTCAGCCTGGTGCAATCAGCAATCCTCGACTTTCTTTCCTAGGAGACACCACCTCAGTAAAAATCAAGGCTGCTCCAGCCTGAACCTTTTAGAAGGAATGGTAAAAAAGTCCTTTTTGGCCAACAGAAAGCAATGCAATTCCTATCCCTCACTTCCAGCTACTCTGGCTGAAGATGTCCCTGCTCACTGCAGGACTAGAGGACCTTTAAAAGGTTCCTTCCACCCCAAGCTATTCCAAGCGCACAAAACTTTTCCAGTGAGAATTCTTAGAGGTGTTCAGATGTCTGCAGAGGACAGATTTCACCTCCAGGGTTACCTGGAGGAGCAAAAGGATTCACTTCTCCTCATCTTAGTTAGGAAAAGCTTTTTCTTGGATGCAATTCCTTCAGCCAACACTTTGAATATCAAGCTGCTGTTTTTCAGGCTAATTTATCTAATAAACTCCTCTCAAAATGGAAAGAAAAAATCAATTAATACGTGGCAGAACAACACAATTTAATAAAATGAGTCTGAAATCTGAGTAGATGAGGGATCTGGGATTTTCTTTAGCACATACCGGGCTCTCTGGGAAAGTCCCAGCCTCCCCCTGTTTCAAACAGGGACTTCTTGCTAAGACCTCACAAAATTTTCAGTTCCTGCTGAGAAAAAACCTCCTGGTGTGATCTTGGTCCAGTCATTTAATCTCACTGGCTCCTCCACGACTGGGCTATGCCAGGAACAGCACAAACACCATCAGTTTGTTTCTTCAGTCCCACCAAAAAGATGGAGATGGGAAATGATTCCCCTTCCCCTCTGCTCACAAAATCCTCTGCATGGAGTGGGGTTTTTACCACTCAGATCTACACAGAAAAATCCTTTTGACCCTTTTCCCTCTGCTCTGCTGCTGCTTGGGTGCCAGCCACCCATCCCACATCCAGAAAATCCAAACTGGGAGGAGAGCTGGTATCTGAGAGCAGCTTAAATCATCATTCCATGATAACTCCTTGCCTGGAAAAACAGGGCTGTGTCACAGATAACACAGATACAGGTTCATAAAGGCAATTCCAAGGATTGGGAGAAGGGTGGGAGAGGGATGGATGGATGGATGGATGGATGGATGGATGGATGGATGGATGATGGATGGATGATGGATGGATGATGGATGGATGGATGCAGAGGGACTGCACTGCTTCACTGATGGATTTTAACCTCACACCACAACCTACTGCAGGAGGGGAGGAGATGGAGATGAATTCCAGCACCTCACCCCGGCCAATCGAGCAGAGAAGTGGGGAGATGCAATTCACACCTCCGAGCTCCAGAGGTTGCTTAGGAGCCTTGGTGCCAGCACACAGGGCCCGGGCTGTCCCTCAGGTGACCTCCCAGGGCTCTGCCTCCCTCCTGGCTAACCAGGGACGATCCTCCCTCGCTCTCTGCCAAGCCAAGCTTGGCTTTCCCAGGAGCGCAGCTGCCAGGGCTCGGTTTGGTTCTGCAGGGCTTGCAGCACACAAGGATTGGGTTTCCCACGGGATGCAGAGCCTGGCCTGGCTTTGACTCACTCTAAAGTGGGGGCTGTTCCACCCATGTTGACAGGAACAGATCCCAGGAGAGACCTGGGGCAGAGCACAAGCCAGGAGTTCATCCCTGCCCTG
This sequence comes from Edolisoma coerulescens, assembly GCA_013397115.1. Taxonomy (NCBI): domain Eukaryota; kingdom Metazoa; phylum Chordata; class Aves; order Passeriformes; family Campephagidae; genus Edolisoma; species Edolisoma coerulescens. The sequence continues at coordinate 1,295,630 of VWZW01006244.1, forward strand.
CTCCTGCTGTGGTGATGCCGTGGAGCAGGGACAGGCTCAGGTGCTGCCCCTGAGCACCGCTGGAGTGACGCCACCGCTGCTGGCAGGGCTCCCTCAAACTTACATTTCCTGAACTGCAAAGAATACAGAAGGAAAGAGCTGTCAGATCCCTTTCCCCAGCTCTCACGGAAAGGGGATCCTGTAGGACACCGCAGCTTTGCCAGATTTACCCTCCACGGATGAGGAAATCGATGGAGCTGCTGTGGCCAGCGCTGGGGAACGGGAGCAAAGCCAGGCCACGGGCAGGGAAATATCCCCACACACATCCCCACACCCTCCACATCCTCCACCAAAGACCTGGCATCTGCAGGAACACTGTTCACTCTGATATCAGTGATTACAGCTCCTCTCCTTGCCCAGTTTTCCACGGGACTGATCCCATCCCGCCCCACTCCGGGTGGGACACAGGAGCTGTGAGAGCAGCAGAGGGGACAGGAGCCCCAGCAGGACAGAAGGAGGGACAGACTTTGCTGCCCAGAGCGATGCCACCACATCAAATCCCAACCAAAACCTATCATTCCCTCAGAACTCCTCTTCCCATCCCTCTCCAGGCACAGAATTCAGCCACACACATCCCAAGCTGCCTCACACCCAGGAAAAATGATGCCAGTCAGTTTGTCCCATAGCAAAGCGGTCTCCCTCTACTTCCAGTTCAGCCCAGAGAGCCTCTCCTGGGATCATCTCCCCCAGGAGCAGCATCCTGGGCTGCAGGAGGTTAAGATTCCCAGCATGGAAGCCCTGTGTTAATTTTTATTGCTTTTTTTTTTCCCTCCTGAATCCAGCCCTTCTCCCTTCTGAATCATTTCTGCCCACTGGCTGAGTTCAGACCAAGCCAGGCCACTCAGCACTGATTAAAAAATAAAATAAATAAAAGTCTTTTTTCCCATTCCGTGTGGAGTCGGTCAAGGCAGTGCAAGTCAGCTGGAAAAAGTTTAAATTTTTTTCGTGCTGCTCCTGTGACTCCACACGGACCCCAGACTCCCCCAGGACAGGGAACAGGTTACATTTAATCCCTCTTTAGCCATGAATTCTGCTTCAGAATTCCCTCAGCCTTCCTTCACTCATTCCAACCTCTCCTTTTTTATTTTTTTTTTTAAACAAACCAAAAAATGAACAGCACTAACATTAAAAAAAAAAACCAAAAAAACCCAAAACCTGAAACCCATCTGATTTTTGCTGTTAATCTGGCCCCCTGGGTGTGGAAGAGCCTGTTGCTGCTCCCAGGAGCTGCTCTGGGTTGAACAGCTCCGTGCTGCACTGCACTGGAGAAGATCCCGTGGGGTTCCTGTGGCACAATGAATCCCACCAGTACGTCCCTAAAACTTGGCTCTTCAATTCCAGTGGGAACCAGTCCCTCTTCTTTGAGTATTTTTAAACCATTATTTCCAAAGCCTCTTTTATCCCCGTCTGTAAACGCATTATTTGCTGGTTTTAAGGAACTCACAGAGCCTCCCCCCCCCCAGCATCCTCATGGATGGGCCGTGGAAGCATCACTGCATCCACTGATCCTTTCCGTTTTCCTCCACAGAACTCTTCCTAAAGCTCCCAGCAATCTGGGAATCTGCTTGGTCTGATTTAAACAGGTGCCCCCGTGCCATGGTGGGAACAGCAATTTATACAGCTCAGCCAAAAAAGAAGCTGCGAGAGGCAGACAGAGCTTACAGCAACACTCGATCCCCCTGACAAATTCACATTTCCCCTAATTTTGGGACAAAAATTAACCAAAACCCACAGGAAAATATAATTCTTCAGCCACTGCTTTCGCACTGATTTTCTCCAAGTGTAAATATCCACAGCCCCGTGTGCTTTAGGATGAGTTGATGCTTTAGTTAGGAACGATTAGTGGGGTGGGGGCACAATTTGGGGGTGGGAAATGACAGATTTTCTGCTGTAAACACCCAAATCACCATGAGCTGATAGAGGGGAGGCTCAAACAGAGATGGCTGGGATGGGATGTTTGCTGCTTGCATGACCAGACTAAAAAATTCCTGGTCCTCTCTTCCAAAAAAAGAAAAACAACAACAACAACAAAACAAAAGAACAGCAAAGAACAAAATTAAATTAAAATCAAATTAAGCAGCACGGTCGATTTGCTAAAATTGGGAGCAGCAGGGCTGGCCTAGGAGAAAAGGAACTTCCCTCCCGTTATCGGGATGTGCATCCCGGGGTCCCCTGTGCCACCTCCAGGCCCCGATTCCCACATTTCCAGGGCTGCTCCCCATCCCCAGCCACGGGGGTGGCCGTGGGTTTATATCTCGCTCGGGGATAAATAAAGAGGGAAAGGTTGGGGATAAATGAAGAGGGAAAGGGGTGGGAGGGCGAGGGGGAATTTAGGCAGCCAATGCAACAGCTCCCGGCCTCTGCTGCGACTCCCCCACCCCAACCGAGCCCTCCTTTGCATTTCCATGGCCTAAGGGGGGTTTCTCCTTGCGAAAGAAACGTCTGAAACCGCTGCCTGGCACCGGGAAGGACAGGGAAAAAAACACCCCCGAACCCCCAAGTGCCGCCGCCCCCCGCACACACCTGATGCCCCGGCTTGGAAAGAGCCCTCCCACCCCTCTTTCCAGCTCCTCGNAGCCCGCGGAACGCCGCGGAGCTGGAGCCTCCCTGCGCCAGGGCTTCCCTGAGCCCAATTACCTCCGCGGGGTAATTAGCGCAGATCGTGCAGTTACATGCCTTGCCCAGCACCATTTGCTTTTCGTGGCGGAGCGAGCGAGAAAAGGCTCTTAAAGGCGTAGGGTGCAAAGCGCGGAAAGCCGCCAGCGGCGAACCCCCCCTCCCCAAAAAAAGCGCCGCATCCCGGGGCGAGGGGCGCGCAGGAGCCGCGGGTTTTGCGCCGGGAACATCTCCCGCAGCCCCGACCCTGCTCGCTGCTCTGCCTCCCCACAGGGCAGGTTGTGGAGCCTTCACCTCCTTTCTCTCTCTTCCCATTTCCCTCCGTTTTTATGTTTTGGGGGTTTTTTTGTTGGGTTTGGTTTTTTTTTGTTTTTTTTTTTTTAATTTCCCCCTCAATATTCCTTAAAGAGAAAGNGGGACAGGGGGGACAGGGGGGACAGGGGGGCCGCGCTCCCCTCGCCGGGTGACAAGCGAATATTTATGTCGGTATTAGAGGAATGCGTTTCCTTCTCCAATCAGGAATGCAAGCAGAGTTCCTAATTATAAGTTAGATGGTGGCTGGGAATAAAAGATTGCTTTTTAATGACTCCCGTCCAGGTGCTCTCGCCGCCTGTCTTCCCAAGAACACATTTGCATTTTATTGCTTTTTTTTCTTTCNCGAGGGGCGCGCAGGAGCCGCGGGTTTTGCGCCGGGAACATCTCCCGCAGCCCCGACCCTGCTCGCTGCTCTGCCTCCCCACAGGGCAGGTTGTGGAGCCTTCACCTCCTTTCTCTCTCTTCCCATTTCCCTCCGTTTTTATGTTTTGGGGGTTTTTTTGTTGGGTTTGGTTTTTTTTTGTTTTTTTTTTTTTAATTTCCCCCTCAATATTCCTTAAAGAGAAAGGGGGGAAAAAAATAACCCACCCAAAAGTTTTCCTCCTTTCCCCCCCTTCCTTCCACCTGACTAGCTCGAAATCACCTTGAAATGCTCATGTCAACTTGTATCATTATCTCTTTAATTCAGGCAGCGCCTTTTGTTCTTCACGGGAGAGGATCAAAGCACTCAGGGAAAAAAAAAATAACTTTCCGATCGCTCCCTCTTGCTCTCTCTCTTTTACAGTAGGAGAAGGAGAGATCAGGTATAACCCAGTCAAAATAAACAAAGTGAATGCATAAATAAAAGAGGTGAAATGCAGGTTCTAAGAACTTGGCTGGCGCTGGAACAATCCCACCTCTTTAGCTGAGTGGCAACGAAAGGAGAATTTCAAGTCATCTTTAAGCGCAGGGGTTGCAGAGAAAACAGAGGAGGGGTAAAATAAATGAAAATGAGCGAAAAAAAAAGAAGAAGAAGAATAAAACTTACCACCAGATTGGGTAACTTGACAGAGCCTGACTCAACCCACAAAGAAACAGGAAATATCCAAAAGAGGCCATTGATGAAAAGTTGTCTTTCTTTTTTTTTTTTTTTTTTAACCAGAGTTGCCAAAAACCTTCCTTTCTTCTGAG